>JASDQU010308307.1:0-31228 GCA_032191745.1 Picea mariana
TGAAATTATCTCTTTTTCAAGGCGTTGAGTACTTTTCTTGAGGTTTTTCTATGCTATATTGATGTTTGGTTCTTAACAACTTCCTGAATGGGAGCTAGTGTTTTCATGCCTACAACAACTAAGTCTTATTAAGTGGAATGCAAGAGTTAGGATTTGATTGAATTTTCTTAGATTAGCGTTAGATGCCTACTCCTGCATATATTTTTCTGGCATCATCACAAGCTTACAAGCATCCCTGGTTGACATTAAATCGTTGAGAATTTATATGACATAGATTGCACTCAACAGTCAGGTCCCCTTCCCATGTAAATTTAGGTAAGATTTTCATGTAGTTTTTAGGGAGGTCGTGAAGAGGGATAGGCAGGACCAGAGGAGCATATTTGGCAGCTAATTTAGTGAAAACTCTAGGAGGCAAGGGCGACCCTTAACCCCCCGCTCCTCCTCCTGGAGCCCCTCCACCTCCTCCTCCCAAAACCCCTCCCCCTCCCCCTCCGACGGTCTCCATCGATACTATTGGATAGGAAAATGGTGTGTTATTCAAAGGTTTATGGAACACTAAAAGTGAATCTTTAGCTTCTTTGAGAGACGAGAAAACCGAAGAAGGGTGAAAAGGGATGCGAGGACTTGGTTCCTTAGATTTGCAAGAGATGTAATCAAGGGAACCCACGGGCATGGAATCTGAGTATATGGTATACTCTTTGAGACTCGGTGAGGTCAGGAAATCTAACCGAAGAGTCGGTAGGATATCGATCGTTGTTAAATTTACTGAGGGATTTTCACCTTTATGTACGCCGGAAGTTGTCGGATGAATTTCATTTTTAATTTTGGGGAGAGATAAAGTTGGGTTGAATGTTTTAGGGGGGGAATCATGCAAATTTAGAGGTTCAAAAGGAATCTTAGCTTTGGGTTGTGTGTACCTAGGCTGGTAGACCGCAGTGGTTGGCTTAAGGGAACCTTTTATTTTCAATATTTTTTTGGGATCGAAAACGGGCGTGGTTTGTTTACCATCTGGGTTTTGTCTAGTTTTCCTTCGACCGAATGCAAGATTAGTTAAACGTGGAATCTCCAAGTGAATGATAACATAAAAATCCTTTATAAGGTGTTCACCCTTTGTTCAGCATCAAACGGTAGAAACTTGAGAAAATGTCATTCTCCCAGGGAAAAGATTTCATAACTTCGTTCCCCGACAACGACGCCAGAAAGATGTCATTCCAGAGTCTGTACTTAAGGCTAAAAAGTACAGGGTCTAGGCATTCAAAAGTGATTAAAATATAAGAAGGGGGAAAAATCAACCTTCAATAAAAAAGGAATCTAAGGTTGATTTCTAAGTTGTCTCTGTCTCGCTTCCAAATGTTCCTGGATGCTTATATCCTGTTCAATTGCGGCCCATGAATGTTCAACTTCGAACTGGGTGATGGCGGTTTTAAGTATGGTGTCAAATAGGTTCAAAGAGATGCTAGTTTGATCTGATAGGCTGGGTTCAATGTTTGGTTTTCTCGCAAAGGGCACAGTTATGGAGGAATAGAAAATGAAAAGAAAGATCGAGGTTTAAAATGCCACTTCAATTCTTTTTAACCGTATAAAAGAGAACTTTCGAAATTTGATGTTAAATATAGAACAAAAACCAAAGGCCTTCTCCCATAACTGAGTTAACTTTTTAAAGAATCGTGTATGAAATGTAAGAAAATATTAAGCACCCAATAATGCGAAGCTCCTATCAAGGGAGAATATCGCCCTGTAAACAGAAGAAGAAAAAAGGCAAGAAGTAATTCAACGAAGCATAAAATATAGAGATTTAAAAATTTCACAGGTCTTGTACTTGCTGATAGCCGATACAGAGGAAAACTACAAGCGATTAGATGACTAAAAGTTGGTCACCACAATAGAAGTTGCACTAAATTGTAGCTAAGCATTCATTAGAAATATATATGCGAAATGAAACTTAATATAAGATAACAGAGAAAACAAAACTCATAACTCAGTCTTCACGAAATCAGGAATCTTCGGATTGCTTTGTATTAATTTTCAAGAGGAAGAAAGTCTCTATTACAATTGACCAAGAAAGGTCCATCCTCTATTCTCACTTCAAAATGCATATTTATAAAAACTTCTAAACACTAGAATCTCAATCGTTCCATAAGTTGTCGGTTACAAAATAGGACATTTATGTGTTTCACTTCTTTGTCTTTGTCATCCTTCCTGTGGGTAGAGCACCTTCCTTTATTTACTCTTTGGGTTCTAAAAATAGAAGAGGCATACATCTATCATTATTTGACACCAAAGGCCTTCCCTTTCGCCTGCTCGGTGCAAGTGATGCACCTCTCCAACAACTGGGATATCAACCTGGAAGGCTCTGCTTGGTCGCTCGCTTCAAGAGTGTAATAATTCTTTGCCAGTTGTGGTAAAATATTTCCCACTTGTCGATCCTTTGCGATGATGGAGCATAATTGCAAACTTGGTTGTACTAGCCATTTGTCCATTTGGTTCATATCAACCTGGCTAATTTGGGATATCTCCACTTGTTGATCCTCCATGTTTTCTTTGATGTCCAACATGTTTTTAGCTATATTGATTCTGCCTAGTGTCCTAGAATTGCTCTCCTTATCAAGATCTAGAAAACCTTTACTTATTAAAGAGAAAGTTTCCTCACAGAAATTATTTACTTCGTTAGCTCTCCCTCTGCTTTTGGATATGTGCTGCTCCCAGACCTTTAGCAGGATATTACCTCTAGTTTGTTCCGCAATGGATAATTTTGAGCTATTGTCTATCTCTATCTTCGCTGTAGCTATAACAACATCTTGGAAAGTGACCCATGCTGCCTTAGCTTCTCTTTCTATCGAAGAAATGTTCTCTAATACTTTCTCTATCGTCCAAAAATGGTTCTGAATGGTTCTCACCTTTGCCAACAAGTTTTGTTGAGTCGTAAGTACCTTATGTCAGATTTTGGCAGCCTGTGATCTAAACATTTTTATGTCTACAACCTGTTTCTCGACCACCTCCAATTTCAATTGCAACTCTATAATATGTTTCCCCTATTGGCTTACCCGTGTTTGGCTAGTTTGCGCTGACTAGCGCACCTGCTCGAGGTCAGACCTGAGCTTCTTGATTTTACGTAGGTCAGTTGTTTAGGCTTCCTCAAGGCTCCTGCTCACCTCATTCCTCACATTTTCTTTGGCAGTAGCTACCTTAGCTTCCAATTTACTGATCAGGAGGTTCTTTTGTTTCAACTGGGCCATCAAAGTCGCAACTGAGTACTGATTGGTTGTAGCATAAGCCCCTAGCATCTTGGCTATCTCCTCTGCAATTTTTTCCTCTTTTGCGACCTTCCCATCTGTCATGATTTTAAATTTTTTAGCTACTACACCCTCTTTTTGATAAAATCCTTGCCTTACCATGATCTTTCTTTTCTTGTCAAAGAAACATTCATTGGGAGGAAGCTCCTCTACAGATATAGGCATCAGTTCTTCATTGAAAATCCATCCCTCGTCAAGATTCTCCTTTGTGAACTGCAAGGGTGTAACAATAGCAATCAGAATGTTGATTTACTTGGATGTTTGTTTCAGGGTGACTTCTGTAACTAACTCATTTGGTGTGAGCGAAAGTGAGTCACCCAATCCTTGCAAAGGTATCTCCACTTGGCCTTGGGCCTACTTGCCTGGTGCACCCTTTTTGGGGTTTCCTTCCTACTTTTGTGGGACTTCGGCTCCTAGATCTGAGGTTCCAACCTCCCTGGTTTTCCCTTGGCCCTTCTCCCTGCTAGGACTCGAGTCCTTTTCACCTTTGGCTCCCATCTTCTTTGTAACTGGAAGCTCTGGGGCTTCACCCTATAAAATCTGGGGGAGACAACTTTGCCGGTGTTCCCAAAATTTCAAAAATTTGACCATGTCTCTAGGTGGCAAGGCTTGAATCTGACTTAGGACTTCCGCGAAGGACCTCATGCCCTGGAAGTTTTTGTCATGCGGGGAATCCTTGTGTTCATACCTCTTCAGGCCGCAACTTGCCAGGTGATTGCTCACAACCTTACTAGGGTCATGCTTCTTAAACTCAATGTCTACCAGCTTCATTTTTTCCAGAGCAGCCTTGGCTTTGGTGTGGAAAAAATCTAACAAGGAATATGCACTGATATGAATAGGGAAGGGTGGCCATACCTTTTTTGATACTCCTTTGAGCTCCTTGCTTATCCTGCTGAGCATGGACTGTCTGGAGATCTCACGACACAATAACTTATCGGGAAGGAATAGTGGGAGGGCATATGGAGGGACAGAGGTGCTGAAAACCATGATATACAAACATTTCACCTCTAGATACCAATCTGCCACCCTGCCTAGGCTGGTCGTGCCACTATCTGATATCCTGGTAGGCGGCTGGCCAAAAATGGCGACATGCAGTGGCACCATTACCCAGTTGAAGATCTCGTAGATGAATTCTATGGCCTTATCCTCCCAAAGCTTCTAGTGGTAGACATGGATGGGATCTGTACTAGATGGAGTCCATCTCCAGCTCATTACAAGGAAAGGCGTCATGAAACAAATAACATCCATGATGTAGGCGAACATGAAAAATGAAGTTTCTTTCCCACTCACCTTCTGCACTTGATATTCGGTAATTCGACTAGTTAAACTGTCCGACAACAGTTTGGCCCAGTCGAAAGAAATACCTTCAGCGATTGTATGAATCAGAGGCACCCACGGGAGGAAACAATGTGTGGTGTCCTCCCTCCCATACAACCTACAGGCCATCATCGCTATATACCTGAATGGTGGCTCTAAGGAGGAGACTGAATAAATTCCATTAGAATCTGCCCTAAATTTTGCAGGGTGCGAAACCCGATCCCTGATCAGATCATACAAGTTTCTGCCATATTGCTTGCATTCCTTCTCCTTGAAACCTTCCAGAAACTCAGCATTGTACGTGAAGTTTGGTGTGGGTGACAGTTGATACATTGCCTGCAAATGTTCTAGTCTAAAAGTACCAATCGTCACCCTCTGCTCGCTGATAATAGTTCTAGTTGGGATATCCACATGGTCTAGTGCCCATCTAATCATATCATAATAGGGGAGGAGCCGTGGTCTTACCGCTATTTTGTGCATTTCTGCCTGAATGACGATTTTGTATTTGGTGGCCAAATCATCCTTCTCATTATCGTTGGAATCATCTGAACAATTCACCGATTCAGACTGAAGAATGTTGGAGATGTATGTCTAGGTTTTGACAGTATTAATACTTCGGGGGTGAAGTATCAAAAACAACATTGGAGAATTGACCTGAGATTTCGACAGCCACCTTGAACGCATTTCGTGGAGCCATGAAAGAGAATTTTGTCTGCAGATCACCTGTAGTAAGAATCGTAAATATAGACATAAGTTATCCTGATGAAAAATCTTTGTGCGCAAAATAGAAATAAAACAGAAATAATGAAACAAACCCCATATCTTAGTCATTTAAAACCTTGGTGTCCTTGTGCGCCAAATGGTCAAATCGCTTAAAGAAAGATTTTAGCAGTAAAAGCGATATCCTACTATCTGTCACCTCGTCATAGTCCAAATAAATGCCATAATTTTTTGACGATTCATAGCACGAATCAACGCAAAAAACATTTAAAATTACTCCACAGACAGTGTGTATTAAAGTTTTCATTGATGCATCGATTAATCCTACTTAGTTTCTTTAATTAAGCTTGTTTTAGTCTTTAATTTCCCCTTTTCAGCGTTTGTCGTATCGGGAGAATTCAGTCCTACCCTTTGAGCTCCCAAAACCCGAAATTGCAATGATGCGATTTAGTTTTAAAAAAAAAAGAAAAAACGCAATCTGTCTTAAGCTCTTAATTAACCCATGCTTAAATAATAAAAATCGCAACTTCGCGACTTGGGGCTACGAAGGTATAGTTTTTTGGGAGAGCGACCGTTGAGTCGTGANCGTTTGTCGTATCGGGAGAATTCAGTCCTACCCTTTGAGCTCCCAAAACCCGAAATTGCAATGATGCGATTTAGTTTTTAAAAAAAAAGAAAAAACGCAATCTGTCTTAAGCTCTTAATTAACCCATGCTTAAATAATAAAAATCGCAACTTCGCGACTTGGGGCTACGAAGGTATAGTTTTTTGGGAGAGCGACCGTTGAGTCGTGAAACCTCGACGATGCTTAACTAGGGTTTAAAGTGACTTTCCCCTGACACTAACCTGGGTAAACTTTTAGAACTGTTTCGCGACTTCGCATATCAGAGTTTTGAAACCTTGCAACTTGTAACTCCCGAAGCACGACAGTGCGAGGTAATAAAAGTAATAGACTCACTTAATGGTTAAGTGACAGTGACTTAGGACTATAATGGCTATCGCCACTTCACATGTAGGGGTAAACTTTTGGTTGCAAGGATTATATTTCAACCACTTGTAAAAGGCAGCTCCAACACCTTGAATCTACATAAGAGGTTGGTGGGGAAAGTCTTTTCACATAATAATGGGAGCATGGGTTGAGTACCATATTCATGCCATGGGAAGTGTAAGAGTCCTACATTTCACTAGTTATAGGTAATGTCATCCATCATTTCCACCAATGATATCATTGTCATTGACTCTAACATTTTTGGAAGCACTCTAACATTAATTCTCTACATATTTCATGTTTTATTCTCCATTTCCAACCAATACCAATTTGGAAATTAACCAAAAGCAACATCACGAAGAGGAGAATTGTAGACTTTGGATGAAATATAGTGGTTGTAGGTGAGCATATAGGATAGGGAAGATAAAAATTCATCATTCACTATCCATTATATACTCTTTATATCCTTGAGAGACAAATATAGTTCTTTTAGGAAATTATTAGAAAGAATACAATAGATCAAGCTCTTTCTATCCACACTAAAGAGAACTAGAGAGAATAATATATCTAAGGGACCATGAAGTACATAAAGTGAATATATTCCTTATGTTGCATGTTGTAGTGGAAGAGAGATCCTTATCTATCGTAGGATGAATCGGATTCTTGTAATGATTTGTGTGGAGAAGGTTAGGTAAGAATGTGAGTAGAAAGGTTGGGATGAGAAATTTAGAATCTTATTGCTTGGTTTTTTCACCATGGTAGCCTTGTAGCCTATGTTGTTGGTGGTATCTACACTAGATGGTTGTGGTTCAATGGAAATTTTCTCTTACATGATCAATCTTTTGGACCAATTTTTGTTAAAAGATAAGTCTCATTTTTTTGTTTATGAATATGAAAAATTACTATTACTCCCAGTCATAAAACATTTATGTGTTATGCATGCTATGTTTCATTTTTTTTTTTTTTCTGATTTTGAATTTAAGTATACAAGGAAATAAAGGAAAATTTCATGACGCAAGAGAAGAAAATGATTTATACCTTTTCGGAAATGTGTTTTGGATCATGGAGGTGACCACCCTTCAAACCTGCATTTTTCAAAGACATTTAATGTTTAAATGACTGAATAATAGCTAAACATCTATGCGGAAATAACCATGTACAAGTGCAAAGGAAGGCTACTAGGTGGGCTTGAAACAAGAGAACTCTTAGCTCACACATACACAATACATACGATAAGACGCCATGTAAAACTCTAGTGCACCACTATCTAAGGGAGTTTTAGCCTTTGGAATACATTGTGTAAGAAGATTAGATATGAATTATACCTAATAAAATATCATCCCATGGTTGAGCACCCCATGCATAATCAAAATCCATCTTAACCATATGTATCTAGTGCATCGTCTATGATACAAGAGGTTCAAGAGAATTGCTAAGGCTTGAAGTTCTCATAAGAATGGAGGGAGGCCATGAAGCCTAAGGAAATGGTTGGATGATATGGAGTGCACTATAGTTTAAAATTTCTTAAATGTTTCTAGCCTACAAGGTTACATATAAAATAAATAATGCAATATAGAAGATGAAATACTCAAATAAAATGTGTCTAAACTAAAATATGTGCTCAGGTGGTACAACAACTATTTGATAATACTTATTTTAATAGGTTAATGACAATGTATGGCTTTGATATAAGAGTTTCACATGGTGTATTTTACAAATACAAAATACAATCCTAAGACTCTAACACAACTCTAATGACCTTCACTCAAATAGTTAAATAATAATTAGGCCTTCCAAGTGCTTCAATGTATGGTGATTCAACCCACCATAGAAAACACATGAAGGAATGAGAGGCACTATGATTCCACTATAGGGGAATATGAAAGGGGACCTATGGGAAAATAAATCCTCTATCTCCAAGGTCACTCTCATAACTCATATTCTTCTACAATGTTTCTTAAATGAAGCCACATACCTTCTTTGATTTATCAACCAATTTTTGAATCTATGTAAGAGGTTGGTGGGGAAAGTCTTTTAACATAATAATGGGAGCATGGGTTGAGTACAATCTTCATGCCATGGGAAGTGTAAGAGTCCTACATTCTGCTAGTTATAGGTAATGTCATCCATCATTTCCACCAATGATATCATTTTCATTGACTATAACATTGTGGGAATCACTCTAACATTAATTCTCTATATATTTCATGTTTTATTCTCCATTTCCAACCCATACCAATTTGATAATTAACCAAAATCAACATCAAGAAGAGGAAAATTGTAGACTTTGGATGAAATATAGTGGTTGTAGGTGAGCATATAGGATAGGGAAGATAAAAATTCATCATTCACTATCCATTATATACTCTTTATATCCTTGAGAAACAAATATAGTTCTTTTAGGAAATTCTTAGAAATAATACAATAAATCAAGCTCTTTCTATCCACACTAAAGAGAACTAGAGAGAATAATATATCTTAGGGACCATGAAGTACATAAAGTGAATATATTCCTTATGTTTCATTTCGTAGTGGAATAGAGTTCCTTATCTATCATAGGATGAATCAGATTCTTGTAATGCTTTGTGTTGAGAAGGTTAGGTAAGAATGTGAGTAGAAAGGTTGGGATGAGAAATATAGAATCCTATTGCTTGGTTTTTTCACCATGGTGGCCTCGTAGCCTAGGTTGGTGGTGGTGTCCACACTAGATGGTTGTGGTTCAATGGAAATTTTCTCTTACATGACCAATCTCTTCGACCAATTTTTGTTAAAAGATAAGTCTCATGTTTTTGTTTATGAATATGCAAAATTACTATTACGTCAAATCATAAAAAAATTATGTGTTATGCATGTTATGTGTCATTTTTTTTTTCTGATTTTGAATTTAATTATACAAGGAAATGAAGGAAAATTTCATGACGCAAGAGAAGAAAATGATTTATACCTTTTAGGAAATGTGTTTTGGATCGTGGAGGTGACCACCCTTCAAACTTGCATTTTTCAAATACATTAAAAGGTTAAATGACTGAATAATAGCTAAACATCTATGACCACCCATATTGCTCGATTATGTAGTCGCTCTATGATTTCGATGTTCAACTTGTTACATCCACATTCTTAATCAAGGTATTTAACATGTTTATGCATGAAAACAATTTCTCTTTGTATCCCACCTTGTGGAATCAAAAGACATTAACATTGAAATCCTTGGGTTCTTGTCCCTGGCTTATTTTTCTGCTCGCAATGATTTGTGGAAGGTTCAACATCATTGTACATATCATAGAGGAATGAATAAGTAGGCTTTGAGGAAATGTTGTGTTGGCATGTTTTACAGGCAGCATATGCTTGACATTGATGGCATGTACAACAATGATGATGGCTTGAGTACAGGTATAATGTGCCAGGAAGGCACCAAAAGTATGTTGGGGAGATGCAACAGAGAAAGCTCGTGAAGACCAGAAGAGATAGTGCAGAGGTACACGCAGAGTGCAAGAGTGTGCTTGTTCAATTGATGACAAGAACAAGTAGATAGAAGGAAGAGTATTTATTTTTCATTGATGGCAAGCTCAGCCCAACGATGATGAACAAGAGAAAGTGGTAAGACCAGCAGCGCAATGATGATTGCATGGAAAGATCAGAAGCATAAACTCCATTGTTTCGGATACAGGGAGTTGGAGGAGTCAAGGAAGCAACTCACGACAGGAACTTGTGAAATGTTAAAACCCAAAATCCTGAAATAGGCACATCAACCATAGTTTCAGATACCGGGAGTTGGAGGAGTCAAGATTCAAGACTCTTCATCACAGGAGTCCTGAAGTGTTGAAATGTGAAACACCGAAATCATGAAATAGGCACATCAACCGGAGTTTCGGATACTGGGAGTTGGAGGAGTCAAGAGTTGAGACTCTTCATCACAGGAGTCTTGAAGTATCAAAATGCGAAACGTAGAAAATCATGAAACAAGCACATCAACCAAAGTTTTGGATACTATAAGTTGGAGGAGTCAAGAGTCAAGACTCTTCATCACAGGAGTCCCGAAGTTCTGAAATGTAAAACGTCAAAAATCCTGAAATAGGCACATCAACCGAAGTTTCAGAAACTGGGAGTTGGAGGAGTCAAGAGTCGAGACTCTTCATCATAGGAGTCCCAAAGTGCCGAAATGTGAAATTGAAAAATAGTTGTATGGATAAGCGTCTAGTCACCACCGGTGGTCACATCATTGAAGAGCTGTAGAGAAGAGCTGGAAGAGACAAGCTCCATTTCAGAGGTTGGGACATGGAGAGTCGAGATGAATCATCACAGAATCCTCAAAACGTGAAATGCGAAATGCATGTTCAGAATTGGCCCCTGGTCATAACCTATGGTCACATCAATGAAGGCTCAAGGGAGGAGGTAGCATGAAGCTAATCTCCATTTCAGAGATCGCGACTTGGAGAGACAAGATGCCTCACCACAGGAATGCCGAAATGTTGAATTGCGAAATGGTGAAATAAGCGTGAGACCCATCATTTATGATCCAATGGTGTAGGTTATTTGGGAATATGATCGAAGGGATACTGTTTCTCTTCACAATTAATTGATCAGTGGCGATTCAATTGTTAATGCGGTTTTTGGAGGTTCATAGAGTAATTGCTAGAAACGACTGATTGTTTCTGCCAGAGGACTCGAAGAGACTTCAAGGTGATCGCCAGAGAAGCTGAGGAGTCTCAAGGAATCTGCCAGTGGAATGAAGATTGTTCATAGAGGTGATTGATAGATGGAAGAGAGTTGAAGTCTATAACTGCAATAAAGAGGATGAGCTCGACTGTGACAGAGAAGACAAAGAGTCTCGACTGTTAGAGAGGCTAAGGCATATCATCATAACACCTAGTGATGATGGACACATGGGTTTAATAGACAGAGAAGCTGAAGAGTTGCAATGATGATCAGGCAGAGCAATTGACATGAAGAGCATGTAGAAGAATTGCGCATAGGGTAGGCACAAGGTGCACAAAGACTAGAAGAAGGAATAAAAGAAAAGAGATGAGGGCTGCTGTAGAGAGTAATTACACACGGGGAAATGACATGCTGTGAGGAGGAGATGAAATACACGGAAGAGGTGTAATTCAGAGAATGAAAATAAGATGCAGAGCATAAATCCCAACAGAAGCAAAGAACAAAGATGCATAGTTGAGACAGTAAAATAAGGCTGAGTTGCACTTGTAGAGAAGAGAAAAATATCAGAAAGCGCAAGAAGATGCAGGTAGAGGGACACTAATACAGGAGAGCAGAGTAGTGTAGCGGAACAATGATGAGACTGGTAATCCATTGATGAACATTATATCACTGTAATAAGTTTCAGTAGCAATGATTTATATTTAAGGGTGGTAGGGAGGTTCTAGGGAGGAATTTTTTCCTCAGAGGTTCAAGTGGGTGCCTTAACATAGGGAGTTGTAGCTTCCATTTAGTTGCAACCAAAGAAACCAGGGTGGCAGGGTGGTGCAAGGGAGAACTGTTGTTCTCTGTTATACAGGTTGGTGCCTGTGTGACTGGAAGTTGGTTCTTCCATCCAGTTGGTGCTGGAACACTTAGGGAGTTGGTGCTTCCTTCTAGTGGGTGCTAGAGAAACTAGGGAGTTGGTGCTTCCTTCTAGTGGGTTCTAGAGAAACCAGGGAGTTGTTACTTCCTTCTAGTAGGTGCTAGAGAAAACAAAGAGTTGGTGCTCTCAACAAGTTGCAGCTTGCAAAACAGAGGTTGTAGCCTCATTATGAGTTGGTGCTCATAAGTATGATAATCTACAGAATGTAAAGATTACTTATCATATAGAGAAGAAGAGGTTTTTACCCTTTATGGGTTTCCTCAGGAAATATTTGTCTCTGTATATTTCATATGTGTGAATGATGTTGAATGTTCGATTGGTTACTTCCCTGCATTATTGTGATTATCAATCAGTGCTCTGCAAAGATTTTAAAATAAGCATAATTGTTTAAGCTCGGTAACAATTGATTCACCCCCCCCCCTCTCAGTTGTCCAACAATTGGTATCATATCCGGCCCCTTTTATCTAAGGGTAGATCCTAGAGCTTAAACATGTCAAGACATGAAGGAAATTCAAGAAATAAGGCCCCTCTGTTCAATGGGACAAACTTTACCTTCTGGAAAGTTAGAATTAGAACCTACATAATGGCTTTAGGTGCAGATGTATGGGATGTGGTAGATACTAGTTATGTAAAGCCAGTTGTACTAGATAATAAGGATGACAAGCTAGAATTTAGCTTCAATGCTAAGGCTATGAATGCTATCTTGAGTGGGCTTGCAGAAGCAGAATTCGTAAAATTTATGCACCTAGGAACTGCCAAAGAAATGTGGGACAAACTCATTAGCAGTTATGAAAGTAATGAGAAGGTAAAGGATGCCAAACTTCAAACCTACAAAGTACAGTTTGAACAGCTGAAGATGAAAGAAGATAAAACTTTTGGAAAATGCTTTCTGAGAGTTGAAGAACTAGTAAATGCAATGAAAGCACTTGGTGAAAAAATTGAGGAACCTTCTTTAGTTCAGAAAATTTTGAGATCTCTACTAGATAGGTTCAACCCAAAGGTCTCTGCAATATAAGAACTTAATGATCTAAAAACCTTGGAGTTTGATCAACTTCTAGGAACATTTACTACATATGAAATGAGAATAGTTAAAGATAAACCAACCTCCAGTAAAGCATCATTTAAGGAAGACAAGAATGGGGATTCTGAGCCTGATGAAATTGAAGAAAAATTTGTGAAGAGACTGAAGAAGGGATCAAGCAAATACAAAGGTAAACTACCTCTCAAATGTTTCAACTATGGTAAGATAGGTCATTTTGCAAATAAATTTCCTCACAAAAGAAAGGATCAGACATGTGATGATGAGGAGAAGCACAAACACAAAAATTTCTTTAAAGAGAATAATTTTTAAGAAGAAAAGTCTTTGTGTAAACAATGATGATGATCCTTCAGATGATGAAGACAATGACTCCTCTATTGAAGATAAACTAAATGACTTCATACTTATGGCCAAAGAGGATTATGATAATAAAAGCATAGGAAGTGATGATAATGATGAAGAAGCTGTGGTTGATATGGAAGGAGAATTGATCAGTGCACTGGAAGAGATTGAAAAACTCAGAATTAAGAACAGAAAACAAAAACAATTACTGATATAGTTCGAGAAATACAGTAAACAACCTGATGAAGACTTTTCTCTGCTAAAAGTGGAATTAGAAGAGGCAAATAAAATCGAGGACATTCTGAAACAACAGTTATTAGAAAAGAAGGAAAGCTGTAAATCTCCGGAAGAAGAAGTAGTGAAAACTAGGAAAGAGTTGGAGAAGTTTCAAGCCTTGTATCACCAAAATCTGCCAAGTATTAAAGCCTCAGAAGGATTAACCTCCATTCTAAATCAGAAAATAAACCCAAAGTTAAAAGTTGGATTGGGGTATGAAGAAGGATCAAGTAGGGATCATCCAAGTAATACATAACCTATCAAGTTTGTAAAATCCTCAAACATTGACAACAGTCACTCTGCAGAAACAAAGAAAGAAAATCAGCCACCAAGAAGGAATGAAAGAAAAAGTACCAGAACCAAATCTGTAGATCAGAGAGATTATCGGCATGAAAGAAATCGACCTCCTCAAAGAAGACAAAATTTTTCCAGGTACCAAAGTTTTTTCTATGGATATTATTTCTTTTGTTCTAACTTTGGTCATAAAGTTGTAAAATATTCTTTAAAATTAAATTATGAGCAATCAAGACATTCAAGGTATAGATATTTTCCACAACAAAGAATGAGACAGCCAAGTAACAAAGCACCATAGATTGAAAATCGCTTGATGGATGGGAAAAGGACACAAGTTAAGCATAACAATTGTTATGATCCTTTATTCGATGAACCAGAATGTTACATCTATCATAACTATGGACATAAATATGTTAATCGTCGCTTAGAGAACTATGAACTAGATTTGAATTCCCCTACTGAAAATGTCAAGGTTTGGAAGAAGAAAGACGATGACAACTGTGGACTAGTGTTATCATCCCAAAGACAAAAAATCCCTAGTATATTGACAGTGGATGTTCCAAACATATGACGGGAGACAAAGGTAAGTTTCTATCTCTAAGTGAAAGTAAATCAGGAAACATAACCTTTGGAAATGATGCTCCAGGTAAAATAAAGGGTAAAGGGATGGTGAGTTTAAGTAATGGAAAAGGAAAATCCCAAGATGTTCTTCTTGTAGATGGGTTGAAACATAATCTTCTCAGTGTAAGTCAAATGTGTGACAGAGGATGTGAAGTGTTTTTCACATCCAAGGACTACAAGATAAAGTCTGTAAACTCGGGACAAGTGGTGGCCAATGGCATAAGGATAGAAAACAATGTGTATGTGTTGAAATAAGATAGAGAAGAGTGTCATCTAAGAAAACATGATGAAATATGGTTATGGCATAGGAGACTTGGACATCTAAACTTTGGCTACTTAATCAAGATAAAAAATCTTGAGGCAGTAAAAGATCTTCCGAGAATATCAAAGCCCCAAGATTCTATGTGTAAACCCTGCCAAGTAGGAAAGCTAACCAGGACACAGTTTAAGTCCAAGAGCTCTACTTAAATAGAGAAACCACTCCAACCAGTTCATATGGATTTATGTGGACCATCAAGACAGGAAGGCACAGGGAAAGAAAACTACTTCATGTTGATTATTGATGATTACTCTAGAATTACTTGGGTTGCCTTTCTCAAGGAAAAAGCTGAAGCATTTGAGAAGTTTAAAAAATTTAAGGCTTTAACTAAGAATCAAATAGGCAAGAGGTTAAAGGAAATAATATTAGACAGAGGAGGAAAATTTATGTCAAGTGATTTCAAGGAATTTTGTGATAAGCATGGGATCAAGAGAGAATACACAATCCCAAGAACTCCACAACAAAATGGAGTAGTTGAGAGGCAAAACAGAATAGTGCAGCAAATGGCCAGGTCAATGATGAATGAGAAGAACATTGGTCAAACCTATTGGGTAGAAGCAATACACACAATAGTCCATGTTCTTGACAAATCCCACCTCAGACCACAAAGTGACAAGACACCTTATGAACTGTGGTATGGGAGACCTGCTTCAATCAAACACTTCAAAGTCTTTGGAAGTAAATGTTACATAAAGAATAATGATGAGAACCTTGGAAAATATGATAACACGATTGATGAAGGTATCTTCTTAGGTTATGCTACAAACAGTAAATGATACATATGTTATAATAAGAGGCTGCATAAAATGGTTGAATGTATTGACGTAAAAATTGATGAAGTAATCCCAGCAAGAGAGGTGTACAATAATGAGTCTTCTATAGAGGACACAGTTGAATCTAAAAATGAATAGGTCCAAGAATCATAAAATGAAGACTCTGAATTAGATGAAGACACGGATACTCAGACAGACTCATATCAACAAACAACTTCAAATTCCTCCTCCAGAATCACTCAAAAGAATCATCCTGCAAGTGAGATAATTGGTGAAAAAGACAAAGGTGTACAAACTAGGAGAAAGATAATCAAAAACACTGAACAATCACATATAGCTTTCATATCCATGCTAGAACCCAAGAATTTTAATGAAGCTAGAAAAGACGACCATTGGATTAAAGCAATGAATGATGAACTTGATCAGATTGAGAAAAAAAATACGTGGGAGATGGTTCATAGACTTGAAGGTAAAAATGTCATTGGTTCCAAATGGATCTTTAAGAATAAGTTGAATGAGCAGGGACAAGTTGTCAGGAACAAAGCAATATTGGTTTATAAAGGCTATGCTCAAATAGAAGGACTGGATTTTGATGAAACATTTGTGCCCGTAGCAAGATTAGAAGCTATCAAAATATTTCTTGCCTATGCTTGTCTTAAAAGGTTTAAAGTCTATCAAATGAATGTCAAGTCAGATTTTCTAAATGGAGATTTAAATGAATAAGTCTATATGGAATAACCAGAGGGTTTTTAACTGTCTGATAACCCTGACTTAGTATGCAAGATGAAGAAATATTTATATGGGTTAAAACAAGCCCCTCATGCTTGGTATCACAGACTGGATACGTATCTCAAAGAAAAAGGGTTCAAGAGAGGAACAGTTGACAACAATCTATATATCAAAGCAGAGGATAATGATTTTCTCATCGTGTTGGTCTATGTATATGAAATCATCTTCGGATGTAATAAGGATTCATTGGTACAATGGTTTGCTTCTACCATGGAGTCTGAGTTTGAAATGTCTATGATAGGCGAACTGTCATTTTTTCTTGGTCTGCAAATTACTCAGAGGTCTGAAGGCATGTTCATTTCTCAAGAAAAATATCTAAGAGAAATCTTGAAAAGATTTCAAATGGAAGATTCTAAACTTGTGGGCACACCTATGGTTACTGGATGCAAATTAAGAAAGGATGATGACTCACCTGATGTTAATCAAAGTTCATATAGGTCAATGATAGGCAGTCTGCTATACATCACAACATCTTGTCCAGACATAATGCATGTTGTTGGAATGGTAAGAAGATATTAGTCTGCACCTAAACAGAGTCATCTCCTAGATGTCAAAAGGATATTCAGGTATTTGAAAGAAACAATTAACTATGGCCTATGGTATCCTAAGAATCGAGATTTTCAATTATCAGTCTACTTAGATGTTGATTGGGATAACTACATGGATGAAAGGAAAAGCACGAGTGGAGGTGAGTTATTCTTAGGATATTCTCTAGTAGCATGGTTGAGTAAAAAGCAAGGTTCCATTTCTTTATCAACTACAGAGGCAGAGTACATTGTTGTTGCTGCCTGTTGCACTCAGGTATTATGGATGATTTAGAAACTTGCAGACTTGGAGGTAAAATATGCTCAACCGATCCCAATTCATTGTGATAACACTAGTGCCATTAGTGTGTCCAAGAATCATGTATTCCACTCCAAGACCAAGCATATTCCCATAAAATACCATTTTCTGAGAGAGCAGGTCACCAATCATATTGTTCAGGTCCATTACATTCCAACCATAGAACAAATAACAACCATATTTACTAAACCCCTAGCCAAGACACCATTTGAATATCTCCGATAGAAGTTGGGTGTCATCTCGTCTCACACCTAAGAGAGTCCATCCTGTTAGGGGGAGTTTGTATTGATTGAATATCTGATACCTCCAAAAAATAATGCAACAACTCAGGGGGAGCGTGTTTTCTTTGACATTGATGTCAAAGGGGGAGAAAAGAATAGGTTCAGGTGTGTTAAGAACCTGAATACTGAATACAAAATATCACAATAGATCCAAAGATATATGAATACAATCACCACACAAGATCTATGAAACCATATAGAAAACCACAACTTTATTATAGAAACCCTTGAGGTACGACAACACCATACATTGGATCCTATTATGGAAGGGATCCTCTCCCGTTCACTTGCCTCTTCGAGGGGGCAACCTCCTAATAAGCTTCAGCTCCAAATACAATACTTCTCTTCATATCTCATTACATTGCTTGAACCCCTTTATATAGTTCTACCATCACCTAAGAACATTATAGAGGAGGAATCTACTAGAAGTAGAACCTTCTAAGAAGTCCTCTTACATTTATTATATCTAATTACCCATTTATTATATCTAACTACCATAGTGGGCCTTATTTAATAATATAGTGGACCTAGTACACCTTACATTGAATGACCTCCACTATTATCACTATGGGCCCTCTGGGCCCCCCACTACCCCTCTAGCTACCTTACATTCCATCCCTCTTATGAAAGCATTGTCCTCAATGCTTGATGTACAACCATATACCAGGGTCCCATGGATAATTGTGGACCATAATGTTGAAGAAGACTGAAGAACCAAGGTCCCATGTAGAAAGAAAAGCCACCATACTGAAGTAGTCCAACCATCATTGTAAGCCCAGGTCCCATGTCCAAGTGCTCATATGAACTCCCCGTGGAATATTTTGGAACCCAATAACCAACTCCAAATGATGCTCCAAAGACTGACACCTATCATGTGGATCCAAATAAGAAGATCCATCCACATAGTGGAAAATGGTCGTAGCAAAATCTGAAAGGAATAATCCCACTGTAGAATATGCAGACTAAACGTTGGTAACTAGCTCCTGATGTGGGACATTGATTTTCTCTATAGAAGGTGGAGTGGAGTCATCAAATAAAATATGTAAGTAGTTGTCATCCCAGAAATGACAACTATCCATATACCAATCATCACAATCATCCTCAAAATCATACCAAGCATATATTTCTTGATTATATTCATCCTCGAGGCCCTCCATAATAAATCTCTCCTGCATGTTATTCAATGAATCTTGAATACTACAAAAACTAGCATTGAGGCCATCTCTGATGATATTTGTGAGGCTGTCTATGAGGCCTTGTGCTAACACATCCAATCTAGCATCCAATGTGTGAAACAATTGATCTTTGAATGATTCAAGAATTTCTTTCAGGTTTTGAGAAGAAATAGTCATCTGAGCACCCTATGAATCCTTCGGTCTTGCAGCC
Organism: Picea mariana; assembly: GCA_032191745.1. Taxonomy (NCBI): domain Eukaryota; kingdom Viridiplantae; phylum Streptophyta; class Pinopsida; order Pinales; family Pinaceae; genus Picea; species Picea mariana. Next base: position 18,860 of record JASDQU010308307.1, read on the forward strand.
GTCACGAAAAAACCCCCAAAAAATAGAACAATAAGTTACAACAAAAAATCACGGTTTTTTATGAAAAAACCCTAAAAAACTGCTGAAGTTAAAATGCTCATAACTTCACTTCTCGAACTCCGTTTCGGCTGATTTTTTTTTTTGAAATTTGGTGAAATTGTGAGAGGAACTCAGATCTGTAATTTATTTGGGCAAATTCGGCCTCCAAATTCTACAGAATAAAAACAAATCGCGCCATCGTCCACAGAAAAACCCTGAAAAATTGCAGATTTTAAAACCTCAATATCTTGACCTTCCGGACTCCGTTTTGGATGAATTTTTTTTCCATATTGGGTGTTTTTCTGAGAGGAAATCAGATATACAACCATTTTATACAAATTTTGCACATAAATATACTGAAAATGTCTGTAATGTCTCGGCCCTCTTTTTTCTTCTCCGAAAAAAAAAATCTGCAAAAATAAAAAATAGTTGCCCACAACTCCGTCCTTGGAAAGTGCTCTGATACCACTTGTTAAGAACCTAAATACTGAATAAAAAATATCACAATAGATCCAAATATATATGAATACAATCACCACACAAGATCTATGAAACCATATAGAAAACCACAACTTTATTATAGAAACCCTTGAGGTAGGGAAACACCATACATTGGATCCTATTATGGAAGGGATCCTCTCCTGTTCACTTGCCTCTTCGAGGGGGAAACATCCTAATGAGCTTCAGCTCCAAATACAATACTTCTCTTCATATCTCATTACATTGCTTGAACCCCTTTATATAGTTCTACCATCACCTAAGAACATTCTAGAGGAGGAATCTTCTAGAAGTAGAACCTTCTAAGAAGTTCTCTTACATTTATTATATCTAATTACCCATTTATTATATCTAACTACCATAGTGGGCCTTATTTAATAATATAGTGGACCTAGTACACCTTACATTGAATGACCTCCACTATTATCACTATGGGCCCTCTAGGCCCCCCCACTACCACCCTAGCTACCTTACAAGGTGCCTTTGTTGCCATCAATGCCAAAGGGGGAGATTGTTGGCATGTTTTACAAGCAACATATGCTTGTCATTGATGGCAAGTACAGTAGCGATGATGGCTTGAGTACAGGTATAATGTGCCAGGCGGGCACCATAAGTATTTTGGGGAGATGCAGCAGAGCAAGCTCGTGAAGACCAGAAGAGATAGTGCAGAGGTACACGCAGAGTGCAAGAGTGTGCTTGTCCATTTGATGGTAAGAACAGGCAGACATAAGGCATAGTATTTGTTTTTCATTGATGAAAATCTTAGCCTGACGATGAGGAACAAGAGAAAGTGGCAAGACCAACAACGCAACGATGATCGCATGGAAATATCAGAAGTGTAAGCTCCATTTCGTAGTTTTGAATATCGGGAGATGAAGGAGTCAAGGAAGCAACTCATGGCAGGAACTTGCGAAATGTGAAACCCCGAAATCCTGAAATAGGCACATCAACCGGAGTTTCGGACACTGTGTGTTGGAGGAGTCAAGAGTCSAGACTCTTCATCACAGGAGTCCCGAAGTGCAAAAATTCCAAACATCGAAATCCTAAAATAGGCACATCAACTGGAGTTTCTGATACCGGGAGTTGGAGGAGTCAAGAGTCGAGACTCTTCATCACAGGAGTCCCGAAGAGCCGAAATGCCAAACGCCGAAAATCACAAAATAGGAACATCAACTAGATTTTCAGATACTGGGAGTTGGAGGAGTCAAGAGTTGAGACTCTTCATCACAGGATTCCTGAAGTGTCGAAATGCGAAATGCCAAAAATCCTGAAACCGACACATCAACTGGAGTTTCAGATACCGGGAGTTGGAGGAGTCAAGAGTCGAGACTCTTCATCACAGGAGTCCCAAAGTGTCGAAATGTGAAATTTTGAAAGCACTTTATGGATAAGTGCTTTGTCACTGCCGGTGGTCACATCGTTGAAGAGATGTAGAGAAGAGCTCAAAGAGACAAGCTCCATTTCGGAGTTTGGGACATGGAGAGTCGAGATGACTCATCACAGAATCCCCAAAACGCGAAATGTGAAATGCATGTTTAGAATTGGCCCCTAGTCATAAACTATGGTCACATTGACAAAGGCTCAAGGGAGGAGGTAGCACGAAGCTAATCTCCATTTCGGAGATCGTGACTTGGAGAGACGAGATGCCTCACCACAAGAATTCCGAAATGTCGAATTGGGAAATGGAAAAATAAGCGTGAGACTCATCATTTATGATCCAACAGTGTAGGTTATTCAGGAATATGATCGAAGGGCTACTATTGCTCTTCACAGTTAATCGATCAGTGGAGATTCAGTTGCTGATGCAGTTTTTGGAGGTTCATAGTGTAATTGCTAGAAACGACTAATTGTTTCTGCCAGAGGACTCGAAGAGACTTCAGGTTGATCGCCAGAGAATCTAAAGTGTCTCTAGGAATCTGCCAGTGGAATGAAGATTGTTCATAGAGGCGATTGATAGATGGCATATCATTGAAGCTTGTAACTACAACAGAGAGGATGAGCTCAACTTTGACAGAGAATACAAAGAGTCTCGATTGTTGTAGAGGCTAAGTCACCTTAGCATAACACCCAGTGATGATGGACACATGGGTTTAACAGCCAGAGATGATGAAGAGTTGCAATGATGATCAGGCAAAGCACTCGACATGAAGAGAATGCAGAAGCATTGTGCATAGGGGAGGCACAAGGTGCACAAATACTAGAAGTAGGTAGAACAAAGAAGAGATGAGGGTTGTTGTAGAGAGTAATTACACACGGGGAAATGGCATGCTGTGAGCAGGAGATGAAATACATAGAAGAGGCGTAATTCAGAGAATGAAAGTAAGACACAGAGCATAAAAACTAGTAAAAGTAAATAACAAAGATGCATAGTTGAGACAATAAAAGAAGGTTGAGGTGCACTTGTAGAGAAGAGCAGAAGATCAGAAAGCGCAAGAAGATGCAAGCAGAGAGACACTGATACAGGAGAGCATAGTAGTGTAGTAGAACAATGATGAGATTGGTAAGCCATTGATGAACATTATATCACTGTAATAAGTTTCAGTAGCAATGATTTATATTTAAGGGTGGTAGGGAGGTGATAGGTAGGACTATTGTCCTCAGAGGTTCAAGTGTGTTCTTGAACACGGGGAGTTGTAGCTTCCATCTGGTTGCAGCCAGAGAATCCAAGGTGGCAGGGTGGTGCAAGGGAGAATTGTTGTTCTCTGTTATATAGGTTGGTTCTTGTGTGACTGGAAGTTGGTGCTTCCATCTAGTTGGTGCTGGAACACTTAGGGATTTGGTTCTTCCTTCTAGTGGGTGCTAGAGAAACCACGAAGTTGGTGCTTCCTTCTAGTGGGTGCTAGAGAAACTAGGGAGTTGGTGCTTCCTTCTAGTAGGTGCTAGAGAAAATAGAGAGTTGGTGCTCTCAACAAGTTGCAGCTTGCAAAACAGAGGTTGTAGCCTCATTATGAGTTGGTTCTCATAAGTATGATAATGTATAGAATGTAAAGATTACTTATCATATAAAGAAGAAGAGGTTTTTACCCTTTATGGGTTTCCTTAGGAAATATCTATCTCTGTATATTTCATATGTGTGAATGATGATGAATGTTCTATTGCTTACTTCCCTGCATTATTTTGATTCGCATTCAGTGCTCTGCAAAGAGTTTAAAATAAGCATAATTGTCTAAGCTCGGTAACAACTGATTCACCCCCCCCCCCCCTCTCAGTTGTTCAACATGTTGAGTAGCGACACCATGTCCATCACACAATGAAAAGACACAATGAAGAGAATGGTAATGCTCTTTGTCATGTGAGACACAATGAAACATGTCACAAGAATTTCAAAGTTGCATGCATCATGTCACAAGATTTTGAAAGTTACATCATTAAGAGAAGATGAAATTATCATTAAGTGTTTAAAAAAATTACATTCACGGATATATACAAGCCCTAGAAACAACATTGTGTATACTATTATATGAATAAGTACCCATAATGTCAATGCATTATATGCATCATTACATGTTCAACTATATAATGTACATCTAACTGTCTTATAAAATTATTACATGACATCATGAATTTGTTTTAGTCTTGTTTTGTGCTTTCCAGTTCTTAAGCAAATCATCCATGTCCATGTCTTCATTTACTGGGTGCTCTTCAACAATTGATGTTGTTTCAGTCCTTTCACGCCGATTATGTCTGGTCTTGTACCCATGATGTGGATGATGTTGTGAGGGGCCATCACCTAAAAAAATAAAAAATATTAAATTTATATGGCCAATTTTTAAATATCATTGAAGTAGTTCATTAATATTAAAAAAAAGCTCTGCAGTGTAATTATTTACCTGGTCCTCTAGTCGACACTGTTGGAATGCCTACTGGCTTGTTCACATGATCTTTAGGTCGAGGAGGATCATCTATGACATTCTATGCCATTGAAACATCAAAATTTATAAGTACAACATTATTAAGTATATGATTAATATATAGACATTTTACCATCGTGGGCCTTAGTCATGGGAACATCTAGGGGCTGCACCTCACTGGGATGGGGCTGTTGGGGAGCACCATTATCTTCTGGCTGCATTTCACTATCAATGCTTTGTTTTCCAGTACTAATGGTTTTGTTTATAGTGCTTCTCCCCTGATTAAAACAAAGTAAGACATTAAATTATGGACGATATCAAACATTTATGTATTTTATAAGTAACGAAAGGTTAATGTGGACTGATTTTTATTTACCTTACCCCACAAATTGGATCTGGGGGTCTACCCCATGCTTTTCCTATAATCAACCACGACTTTATAACCATACTTGTAACCAAGTTGGAGGTCTTACTCCGTGGTTTCAGTTTCGAAGTCGTCGCCCTACATTGCATAAGGGTATGGTTTTTTAATGTTTTTGGCTGCAATTACCTTAAAGTTGTAAGGTGATACAAATAATATTATTAAGATGTTTGGGTACTTACAATTCATGACTGTAACCTCGAGTAGTTTCCCTAGCCTAGCTTGTGTTGGCCATGTTTGGCAATCCTTTCTTTGGTGTCCTTCGAAGTGTGAGGCAACCTATCATCAAAATTTTCAAGTATGGTATGTATAACCACACTTTTATTTAAATCTAAAGAAAAATAAAGCTAGTATTGAATTCAAAAAATTGTAATTTACCTTGGTGTACCAGTTATTTGTTCTCCTGATTTTTTCAAAATATTCTCTTTTCCATCATCAATGATCGCCTTCCACTCCCTCACTGGAATTGAGGGAGGATGCTCATACCTAGGATTTATTTCCAAGATTCGTCTATAAACATCCCACGTATATTTTAAATATTCACCCGCTGCAGATGTGACTGCTTTTGTATTGAACGTGTCTACACCAAAGATGCCTTGAAGATAATCCATAAGTTCCTTTTTGAGGTTGGAATTCTGGCAATTCCACCTCATGCATAAGGTTGCCCCAAAAATAGACAAGGTCTTTCTCTCTACGTGCCTATAAAAAATATCGTTTCCTATACACAAAAAGATATGATCATTAATTTAAAATTAATAATCTAGATGATTTCTGTATGAGGAAAACATTAAACGATTAAAATATGAATTAAAACTACCTGGGAGTCTTGATTGTTTTAATGGAAGTCCATTATTGTAGACCAAAAATGTGCATGGAAGGGTCCCTATTCTTGTCACACGTCTAGCTCTAGGAAATGCAACCATCTCAACCACATCACTATGATCCTCATCTTTGACACTGTCTCTAGACTCTTGTCGAGGTGTGGATTCCCGTCGGTGCGTGTCATGGCTCCTATCTAAATGAGGTGTGGAATATGGAGAAGTAAATAGTTCTCTAACAGCTGTATGATGGCCCGCATCAGGACTCTGTAGCGCCTTTATAGTGCCACTACTACCAACACTGGGTTGAACAGGCTCCAACTATTCCTTTATAAAAAATAAAATGTTTTTTCATGAGATAGTGTAAAAGTTAAAGAACAACATATCATAATTGAACATATGAGTGCATTAAAAAAAAAATTAACTTATGGTTATTACCTTATATGTGTTAAGTTGTGACATAAGGAGCTTGATATTTTCTTTGACGTCGAGAGTTTGTTCTGGATGATCTAACAAGATAACAAGTTCCTTTTTATCTTTAATAATCATTTTTTTTAATAAGAGCATTGGATCAACACAAGAATAAAACCCCTCCTCATTGGCGAAATCATGATCCACATGGCTTGCTGACTACATATAATTTCAGCAAAAACAATGTTATTTCAATAAAATTTTATAAGAAAATAATAAAAACAACGTAAAATGAAAGTGGAAATTGATAATCATTTACATGTTCTACGGCTGGCCCTTTTCCACGATCATCCTACCACATTATAATATAATTAGAACCCCCAAATATTTAAAACATTGTTAATGATAACAAAAAAACAATGTTAAAGATAATATTTACAACAATGTTAAAGATAATAAAAATATATAATGCAATAAGTAGAGGTTTCTTAAAGAGGTGTTGCATAAGAACCTGCACACTATTAGTCAATGTTTCTATTCGATTCAAATGGTAATCCACTAATAACTCTTCCCTGGGAGCTATAATTTTTATTACGCACATGACTACTCGATTCTCTTCACGTCCCTCATATATGAAATTCGGTTGTTTGTTTGTTGTCATGGGTCATGTGTTGTTTATAAACCCTATGATATTGCTGAAATATTTAGTCCTTCCATCAATATAGATAGTCACTCCCTTATTTTTATCCTTGTTTATTAGTTGTATATAATTTGCGGTGAGTGCATATCTCCACATACTTCGCATGTACCGAACCAACCACATCCAATCGTTATAATTGTAACACGGTCCGACATAGTCCATCAATTCAGTTACTGTATTATATTTTACAATTATTCCATCCATGGAAAATATCCCCAAGCCATGTAGGGAGGATGGTGCAATGCGATATGTCCTATTGTTGACAACAAAGTCAACATCTATAGGAGGTAGTTCGTTAGGTACCCATTGTTTCACCAGATTATTATACATGAGTGGAACATCTATGTCTCCTATGCTCTCATCATCATAAGAGCATGATCCTCCTTCGGCAAAACAAATTTCATGCATCTACAAAATTTTATTCTGACTTTTTCACCTCTGGTCCTTATTTTCTTATCATATCTACTAGATGCAGTTGCATTTTTGACCTCTATTTGTCCTAATCTTTCCTCACTTGACGAATAAATATCTAGAAGGTACCTGTTTGGTTGTACCTTCAGTTGCATGTGCACATTTTGTTAGTTAGTAGTCCATCATCATATTCACAGTTCTAAATAAAAAGTTTATATCTTTAGTTTTGGATGCACAATTAAACTAGGGTGAAATTACCAATATTAGTGGTCAACCACCTAATTTAATTTGATATCCCTCTTGATTTTGGACATATTAAGGACATATCAAAAATGTGAAAACACTAAGGACATGACAAATTTATCATATGGATCTAAGAAAAAAGTAGTATTAAGGTTGTTGTTTGTTGGATTTGTGCAAAATGAACCTAAACAAAAAATTCTCACTTGAACATGAGCAATGACATAACTTCTAGAAATGGTATAGAAAAATATAAATACTAGACTAGGATAACCCAACTAGGCACCCTCTACTCAAGGAAGAGGAACCACATGACACAAAATGCCTCTAATTTTTGCAAACCCCCATGTGTTGCATTGTCAACTCCCACAAGGCCATCATAAACCCCAATACTATAGGGAAACAATAACAGTTTTGTAGGAATCAAAGAAACCTAGGGTTTAACATTGGATATAACAACATGAAACCCATATCACATACAAAAAGAAAACACACAAGGATATATCCAAACCAAAAACCCATGTTAACAAGGAAAACACATACTTTTTTATGTGCCAAAAACCAACTCAAAAAGAAAAAAACATATGGACAAATCCAATTTGAAGAACAATGTCACAAGGAAAACACATCCCTTTCTATGTGCCAAATACCAACAGTTCCAACCAATCTACCAGTGTATGCAAGAGGTAGAAATGAAATTACCCACAATCCTATGGAAAAACAACCCTCCTCCATGAAATGTTTTACCACACATCGACAACCACTACAAAACACCATAATCGAGACCAAACCCAAGAGAGGAATGAAAAACATGGAACAACAACCAAATTCCAGAGTGGACCATGATCACCAAGACAACCACAAAAAAAAAACCAAAATTGAGACCATAACCATGAAACCCATGGGAAACATAGAGCACCCACAAAATTTTATTCTATGCCACAATGAGCACAATTCATGGCCCACTAAATTCTATAGTACACCATGATCTCTAAGAAAACCACGACCAATCACCATATTAGATACCAGATATAGGAAACTCCATAGTGCACCACAACAACCAAGATAACCACAACCATATATCATAGTTGATAATACATCTAAAAAACCCATGACAAGAACACAACACCCACCAAATTCTAGGCTACACCATGACAAGCACAGACCACCAAATCCTGACAACAAGAAAAACACATGCTAAACCATATTGCATGATAAACCTATGGAATTAAATAAGGACTTAAGGGTGGAAAGGGAAGTGGTGGTAAGATAGGGTATCTACCTAATCCATGTTGCATGATAAGTGCCACATATTCCACATGCATTTGGTTGCATGGGCATCATTCATGAAGATATTATGATGATTTTTTTTTGCATTTAGTATAAAAAATAAGGTGAAACACATTCCCTTAAAACCTACCTCCCCATCATCTTAACAACTAACCCCACCATTACATGCTTAGCACCTTAAGACCTCCATCTCAGATACTGACAATACAAATGGAAGTCATGACTAGGGATTTTATGGTAGACCTAAACGTTATTCATACAAGGATATAAATACTTAGAAGATGTCTAGGAACAATATACTAAATAGTTTCAAATCCTCTCATGGACAACCATTCATGCATGGAGACATATTAGAGCTATTGTGGAAGGATTGTTTTCCTGGAAAGTTTGACTATGCGACCCTAAACTTAGAAAATCTTCACCATTTTCTAATCGGCACAAGTGGTTAAGAAATGGAAGCATGATATCATGGGAAATGAAATAATAATTCATATCAATTGTCAACCTCTACAATATTTGTAGGCACAAAGCATTCCCCAACAAAACAAGACACTATTGTTGGAAGGGGTTTCCTACAAAACTTTCATCTAGTGATCAAACACAAGAAGGGAGTAACAAATACGGTGACATATATTTTCCTTCTAGGCCACCAATTCCAACAAATTCATCCATATGTACGATCATGAAAGGTGTGTTATTAAAGAGTCTAGCAAAATACAAGGCCAAACATGACTAGCATAGGAAGGAGGACAAGTTTCAAGTAGGTGTCAACATTTAGTCACACATGACAAAATAAATATTGCAATATGATATAAATAAGTCAAATCCTGGTTCATTATCAGATCTTCATTGATAACATTCATAATGACCATGGATTTAAAGGATCTTCATTGATAACATTCATAACATTATTCACTTGTCAAAAGGATAACCTTTGATATAATTCATAACATTATGCATTAATGCTTATCCATGTTTTCTCTAAATGCTCATTTTGCTTGACAATTAGAAGTTGGATGTCACCTTGACTCTCCTCTATTCTAGAGTCATACATTTATTTTTTTGTATGTAAAGGGAATAACCATGGACGCAAGATGTTGCATGCATTATGTTTGATTATGGTGTTGGAATATTTTATTTGGTTCTTGGCAAGGCTCATGTCATTGACAAGTTGAGGAACCTCACCAAGTCACCAAGTCACTCTGTCGAGGAACCTTGCCAAGTGACTCATGTAATTTGAATCAAAGAATGAGCTCGATTTTCAAGAACACTCTACCGAGTGTTTTTTTCTAGTGTAGTCACATGGGCCTTGGCCAAACATACATGTGGGATCTTATGGAACAACATTATGCTACTTGGCTTGGATTTTATGCCCTCGGATCAAATTGGCCACATGTCCTTGAATGAATTGAGGAGGCAAGTTGCAACTATCGATAAAACTCAAATCGGGACTCGAATACATGAACCGTTAGTTGCATTGGATCTAGAGCACCAATTTTCAGCTATTGGGTCTCCTACGCTATCATTCCATCGACCAGAAAATAAATTATGGAAGTATCTTCAACACTAGGATTTTGGTCAATGAGGCATAGTGCAATTTTTGAAGAGGAGGTCGATTTTAAAGAACACTGTGTTGGGTCTTCTTGGCTAGTGTAGTCACGTGGGCCTTGGCCAAATAGACTTGCGGGAGATTACGAAAGTTTGTCTAGTGCACTCCTTGATCCTTTTTTAACGTGGAATGCAAAATTTTTCCAAATTTTGTCACAATTTTTATTTGTAATGCCACAATGTCCACCAAGACACTCACTTCCCTCCTCCCTCTATTCAATGGAAAAGTAGGAGAGAGTTAAAAAGGTTACAGAAAATGGGACATGGTATATTCACCTTGGATTAGATTTGTACAAATCCCCTACAGGCTTTATGCACCATGGGGAATGGGAATTGGTGCAAATGAAACAAGCTTACAATAAAATAATATATTGAAACAATTGAATATATAAACAAAGTTTATCTTTGAATAACGGTCTGTCACAATGACAAGTCATGCTTGAAAAAGAGATTTTGAAAGGGAAGTACATTGCTACAAAAGTAAAACCTGCATATTACATTGAATATGTTTTTGGATTTCTCTTTTAAAACTTACATTGCTTCTAAATTTGAGAAGCATAGAGATATTTTTGGAGAAGTGATGGCAGAGAGAAATGTGTTTACTTGTCACACCACATAGGCATGGTGCTTCAATCTAAAGGAGGCCATTTATAATAAATGTCTGGTGGCAATATATTTCATTGCTACATGGGGTGTGTACCTTGTCAGATCATGAGTCCACTGTTGATTGAGATGTCAAAGAAATATGCAGAAATATCTTTCCTTGAATGACATTGACCAATTGGGGGATGTGGAGACCATGGCTATGTTTAACTTTATAAAGGATGGAAAGGTTCTTGAAAATATAATGAGTGGAAGGAAAAATGAACTTGAAAGAAAAGTAGGAGCCTTGGCTTATCAAGCCTAGGCACTATTTTTTTATGATATATGATTTTACTAGTAATTTCTTTAGGTGACATTGAAACTATTAGGCTGCATATTGGTGTGGGCACTAGCATGGTCCAGGAAAGTGTATTTCATGTAACTTCATTGAGGAATTGATAAACCATTTCTGTTTGTGCACTGTCTCTATGCTAGGGAGGTTTAGTATGAATCTCTATTGTTATCTAATGGTGATAATAAGTGGAAAAAAAACTCATTGTTGAGTAGCTTCAAATCTTGGTAATGGAGACATATCTGTAAAATCTCACATATCCCTTCCCTCTTTTGTAGTATAGGGCCTATGGATCTCATCATAAATTGTATGACTTTCCAATGGAAAGACATACAAACTACACAAGTGGCTCATCAAATAAGATATACCTATAGAGAGTCAGGGAAATATGAAAGAGTCAAACCTTCCCAAATCCTTAAGAGCCAGTACGAAAGAGTCAAACCTTCCCAAATCCTTAAGATCCAGTGTATGATAAATCAAAGGATTTGGGAATTTTTTTCCAGTGTATGATAAACTCGTACCATTAAAAGTAGAGTTTTGATGATGTTTTTGAACTATGGTTATATTAGTGATTTTAGAAATATCAATGAAGTTGTGACCATTTTAAGTTGTGGCCTCAAAACCATAATGAAAAAAGGATATCTACCAAATATATTTTCATTATAAATTGTGATATTTTGGAATCCTCCAAGTCGCAATCATTTCCACCCAAAATAAAATAGCTACGATGGGGGATAATAGTAGTGGGGAAAAATGCCAAGAAAGAATTAAAACACTAATGATAGTTCAAGTCTATCTTTCAAAGAGGTGCAATCAACAATCAATAGTGTAAAAAATCAATGTGCATAGTTATTTATCAAGTGAGTCCAAGGACTTGAAGATCAATTCAAAAAACATATGCAAGATTTGAAGATCCAAATCATAGAAGCTATTGTTCATGTTTCCATAGAGCTCATTGAAAGTGAAAATAATGTTCTAGAGATATTGCAAACAATAGAGAAAACAAATTATAGTAAATCCAGTCCATCCATTGATGATGGGCATAATTTAGTTCCTATTTAGGCTCCAACAACACCAACTACGGTCCACGGTTTACATTACCAAAAATTGAACTTAGGAGGTTTGATGGAAATGATGTATAATCATGG
>JASDQU010308307.1:36830-71106 GCA_032191745.1 Picea mariana
CAAAAATGAATATTTTGAAGAGGAGAGAACCTTCAAAATCATTCCATAGAAAAAGTCACAAGCACCATATCACTACATGCCCTAGCAGGTATCAACACCCTTCAAATACTCAAAATTTAAGGAGACATCAAGAAGACAATGTGGTTATGTTGATTGACACAACAAGTAATCAAAAATTCATTGATAGGAAGTTGGTGGAACCCCTGAATTAATTTATTTTCCCCGTATCTAGCTTTCAAATTATGAGCACAGATGGGAATGTTGTAACTAGTAAATTTGGATGGTCTATTTCATAGATCCTAAATAACCCTACCTAGGTTTCACATGGGTTTCCATTCTGTCTATGATATATTTTACTACGGCCTCATGGATACCATCTCGAAATTAACATTTATGGTCATTTTCAAGCAAAAAAAAGAATCATTTTAGGGATTCAGATAGTCTTGTGCCCTCCATGAATAGAAAGAAAGAAATTAGTAAAAAACTCAAAGAATATTGGAGAGCTTGTAACTATGAAATTATCGATTTTGGCATCATGATGTTAACCCCTAGGTATCTCCACTCCATAATCATTGTCAAGTTTGGATGGATAGGGATGATCCTATTCCTTTGTCGATGTCAAAATTTGTTGGATAGGGCCTCCTTAGACTCTCTCTGTCATTGGAGAGGGGATTTGCTATGCTCGTCGCGGGGTTTATCTTCTCTACTAGTTGCGGCCAGAATGGGTGCAACCACTCCCTCTCTACGGGTTTATATTCTCTACTAGTCACGGCCAGAATGGGCGCGACCACTCCCTCTCTACTAGTCTTGGAATGGGCGGGGTTTTTCTTCCATATTTACTAGGCTTGGCCCGCGGAATGGGTGTTGGCTTCTGCTATGCTAGAATATTGGGCACGCAGGAGTTTATTGAAATTTCGTTTTGGTTTTTGTTGTTTTAGTTTTTATGTTGTATTGTATTAAATATAGTTAATATATATAATATATTATATATTATATGTATAAATATTATATATATATATATATATAATATTAAACCTTAAAAATTAATATATATTAAACCTTAATAGCAATCTATTAAACCACATCCTAAGATGGGAAGGAGCTACCAATTATATTCTTTAATCAATGATCTTTCCTACTATGACTAAGCCTGCAACAATTAACAAAATTTACCTCCTTTTTGAGATCCCAAATCTATAATGAGCAAATGATGTTTGGGTCTAGGAAGAGGTGATGTTTAAGTTGGTATAATGATGATTTCCTTCCCATGACCTATCACATCTCCCTACCACAACATATTTTCTTGAATATTTACTCCAACAATTACATTTAAGGAAACAAATATTTGTATGGTGTTGATTAAAAAATGAATGAAAAGAGGGATTGATTGATTGATTGCATATAAACATTAATGGATGGACGAAAGCGGTTAAAAAGGGGGATATCCACTAGGCCAGAAACTTTGGATCCATTGCTTAACCCTAGAAGAATATCTTAGCTTCATATCCATCCTAGGTTTGATCCAAGAGAATCTTGCTAGCCTTAATGGTGTGTTTGGGGATCAACCTAGCATTTCCTAACCCGTTGTTCAATAGGGGAGTGTGGGAAGTTATCCACCCCAAAATTTGGTTTATTTTCAAACATCAAACCTTAAACATTTAAGGTTTGATTGTGTCTTTATGTCAAAGTAGTATAGGATGTGGAAAAGACAACATGTTTTGTATGGTAGATCTATAACACATGTAATTTGATTATCTTCAAGTCAATTTTTGGACAGTTGTGTGCCAGTCAATTTATGGGAAATATTTGAACTTGTTTTGGAAATTTTGTAATAATTTTATGAATTATATTTAATATTTTATCAATGGAAATAGTTATCATCTATTAGAAGTTTGATGTGACCTCTTCTATGACCATTATTGGTCCTTGCACCACTATTGGTGTCCCTCTCCTATTTTTTGTACAAATGTTTACACAAAGGGACATTCAAGGGATGAATGTCTAGTTATTGTGCCATTTGCAATGTTAAACCCCATGATATCAAATATTGTGTGTCTAAAAAAAATTAAAATGGAATTATAGAAATGAGAAGGGGATCAACCAATTGTATTCACAATATGATAGATACCAAATAGTGGAGGATACAATAATCAATGCCAAAATAATAATAATAGAATATATTATAATAAAAACCAAAGAATCATGTATGATACAAAGGGAATTCCCCAAGTGTAAGAATATGTTTGTTGACACAACGACAAAAGAATATATGTCAAACAACACACACTAGAGAAATGAAGAACCAAATTGAAAGAATGTTCAAACTAGCACAAGAGAGAGAATTTGTGTTGATTTCCATAGAACATGGAAGGCATGATACAAATAAGAAAACTCTATAATTCATGTTGACCTACACATAATTGAACAATGAGTTGATAGATGCTAAAAGTTATAACTAGGGCTTCAACAAGGTGATCAATGAGAAACTTGGGAAAAATTAATTCTACATATTTAGAGGGCTATCATGAAAATCAATTAGATTATTAATGACATCAATACCAAAAATTTATTGATACGATGAAACAAGGAGTATATGTTACAAACATTATGATCTTAGACAAGGATGGAGCACAAAAATACATATGAAAATAGGAGATCTCTCTCTAACCAATATGTTATTGGATGATGGTTCCATAGTAAACAATATGATGAAGGATACACGGGGAAAGTTAGATAAATAAAAATTGAGGCCACTAGAGTTGTTGGTTGACAATAAAATCCATCAATCGCTTCGAGAAGGTGATCAATGAACATTTCATATTGACTTCATTCAATAGATTCCAAGGATCAATGCAACATTTTCAATTGGAATATTAATGATTTCAATTCCATATGGAAATAGAAGATCTCACTCTACCCAATTTAATAATATTAGATGGTGATTATAGAATAATCATTATGATGGAGACATAAATAATTAGAGAAACCAAAATTGTGATCACCATAGTTTTGATTAAGGATGATATATCATACTAGAATAGACCCTTTGGAATATTAACAATGTGAGTATGCATACATGGAAAGGAATTTATGATAGATTTCATAGCAATTAAAACACATGGAAAATTAAGAACACGTGATGCCTTACTATGAAGGTCACACCTAGAAGGAGAAATAGTCATTGAAGATTAGTGAGACAACACAATTGCATTAAAAAGGAGAATATTGAATAATTATTTATTTAATAAGTTGCAATAGTGAATGAGGAGTTGGCTATTTCTAGTGAATCATCTAGAAGCAAGCAAGATGAACTATATGAATGCAAAGGGAAAGGGTAGTATAACTAGAGGATTTCTTAGAGGAAATAAATCATTTGATAGTGGATCATTGTAGAATTGGAAGATGGATAATCTAAGTTTTTTGTTGCTATAATATAGAATCAAAACTAATAATTAAACCCAAAGGTAAGAATCCACTCAAGTGAATGATGAGAAGGAAAATTACCCATCACACTTGACCAGTGTTACCATTGGTAAATGTAAAATTCAATGAAGGTATCCCATGACCATACTAACTAAGATGTTCTTAAATATAGGGAACGTATACCCACTCAAAAAATTAATGTAGAAATGAAGAATGAACCTCAACACATC
Source organism: Picea mariana (assembly GCA_032191745.1). NCBI lineage: Eukaryota > Viridiplantae > Streptophyta > Pinopsida > Pinales > Pinaceae > Picea > Picea mariana. Next base: position 40,484 of record JASDQU010308307.1, read on the forward strand.
ATAATGGGAATTGAGTGGAGGATAGAATTGTTAGCCAAGCAATTAACATATTTAAGAATACAAAGAATTATTTGCATGGTCCTATAAATATGGAAGCTAACCCGTTGTTCAATAGGGGAGTGGGGGAAGTTATCCACCCCAAAATATGGAAGCTAAGTCCAAGGCCCCAAGGGGACAAAGGTTGAATTCTAATTTGGTGGGAATATTCCATTAGAAAAATTGTTTCCTTTCTTAGATGTTATGGTAGATAGTTGACGACATTTAGAAGAATAAAATACAAGGCAATATTGGAAGAGCTCAAGGAAATTTGAAGAATGCCTCAGCTTATCCCCTCAGTGAATAACAACTGACCAAACAATAAAAAATACTAAAGGTTGATGAGACATATAAAGTAGGGGGGGGGGAATAAAAGTTGAGTTCCATTGGCTTAAGACATGTGAGAATCCTACTATGATATTTTTCAAAGATCTGACTTCCAAGGAATTTGTGAAGCATATTAAAGCCCTCAAAATAAAAAATAATAGAATCATTGACCAGGGGAACATTGAAAAGGAGTTTGTTAATCATTACAAACTGGTTTTTTAGTCTTAAGGGATTATAACAAAGGAAAGAAAGTTGTATATGCAAACTCCTGTTGATGTAGTCCCAAGAAAGTCGATGCAAAAGGAATAATGGGTATGTGATCAAAGGATTATAATGTTGGTTGAATTAATGACTACCCTCAAAGAGATGGTTGATGATCAATTTCTCACATGAGACTACTTTCCACTCTAGTCGTCGAGGATTCCCTTTTGCACTAACCTTTTATGTGATGGTTATTGAAACCCTTAACTACCTCATCCAAAAAAAAATGTCTCAGTGGATTATCTGAGGCTTGCAAATGGAAAATTTGTATATGAATCCTTCCTTACTATCCTAGAAGAGAAACAATCACTAAACAACAACATGGTTTTCTTGCAATTTTTTTACAAATCCTTTAGATCAAAATTTCCTTGGGCCAAGAATTAATGTTACCATCATAGTTAGTAGGAAACCCTAAGTTGAATAGTAGGACAGGGATGGACATACATACTATTAAAATAATTTATGTGCTCGTTTTCACCATAGGGAATTAATGTTACCATCATAGTTAGTAGGAAACCCTAAGTTGACTAGTAGGAGAGGGATGGACATACATACTATTAAAATAATTTATGTGTCTTTGTGCCTATGGATGGTTTCCATGATGATATGATGATGGAATAAAGTGGGTGTGTGAGTGAAATTTGAGTCTAGAAACCATCCCATATGATGCAGGAGCATCATAAGATTCTATCCAAGCGATCAACATAAACGCAAGAGACAGCTGGACGCGTAGATGGCTACGTGCAAATGGGAAAAATGAGCATGCTTTTATGAACAAGGTTTTAAATTTTGAAACTGAAGCATTAATGCAATAAGCTAGGAGGAGCGTACTTGCATTTATGACTTGGAGATATGAACATATCTGGAGAGGTTACTCCCATCTGTCAGTTGTAATAATCATTTAAGTCTGTTAATGTAAAGTAGGTAGATATGAATGTTAGATTAGACAGTTTTAGATGCATAGGAGGGAAAACGAATATAGACACCCTCACCCTTGTATCATTGTAAATTTTGATTATCATTCATAATTTCATAAGATGTAGAGCTGTAGCAGAGAACTGTAGAGAAGAACCCATGTACAGGAGCACTTGAGTTAATATATGAAGCTTTGACTCAACTTTCATGGAGTTATGATGCTTACTATTTACATTTGTTGAATGGTATGTTTATAGTTGATTTGTTTCTCTGTTATGCATTTGTTTCCATGTTGTGTTATGTGTATGATTTCATGTTGAATGTATGAAGTCTGAGAGAGGAGAAGAATGAGTTTCAATTGTTTCTCTTCCTAAGAATTCCTACAAGGAGTGCAGTGAACGTCCGCAAGGTGTGCGTTGACGGGGGTCTGAGTTTTATCTTGGAAATCTCTGGAGAGATACCGTTGTTCTCATACCAGCTGAAGTGTAGGTGAAGCATAGAGTCGTGCAAGGTGTGTGCAAGCCAATTGAAGCCTTGTATTTTATAAATCCAGAAAGAATATTGAGGGACTATTGTTGCAAAGAGTGCACAGGGTTGAAGATTCAAATAACTAGAGGTTATTTGAAAGTTTGCCGCAAGGAGTGCGAGCAGGAACCTTTTGGAAGGCTTGAGTTTTCAAGTGAAATCTTAGGAGAGATAACACCTTTGAAGTGTTCAAAGGGAGATGGATATCGAAACTGTCACATAAAAATTAATTTTAGAAGGGGGGAACACTTAGTTGTTGGACAAAAGTCATTGAGCAGTGAATCAGGTAGTTAGAATTCTCCGTGGAGAGATCACGAAGTCACGAGGACCATAGGATCTAGTGGAGCCATATGGACGGTGAGAGGCCTTCATGAAGGAAGTACAAAGTTGTGAGACTCATTGGATTTGGCAGATTTAGAAGGTGATTAGAGGTCGGTGAAACCCATCACCTAGGATGTGAGGGTCAATATGAGTTGTTGATCTCATTTCAACCCATGTCGTTGGATCATTTCATGAACTCGAGGTTTGTGAGTTTTGGGGGTAGACTAAATTCTTGGTTTGCACAAATTTCTAAGTTGCGAGGAGCAGGGAAGGAGATCTAGACCATTGGATCCAAGTCATGGGAGAACCGTTGGATCAGAACCTCTGCGTGGTATCACGTATCGGGGATTCGGAGTTTGAGAGAATTTCTTTTCGACCGCATAAGTCGCTAAGTGCTGAGCAGCGAGGGCTCATGCGAACATGTGGCACATCTATTTGGTGGAGACCGCATGGTTGAAAAGTGGCATAGTAACAGTGCCCAGAGAAAATTGGAAGTGGTTGACAGGTGGTGGACACACGTTGCTTGGGAAAGAGTCAACCCATCGCTGACTTATCATGCTTCGGGGTTTCACAAAGGAGGAGCATGAGGGCTCAACACTCCAACTCATGAAGTTGCAAGTTGTGAAGGGCGCTAAAGTTAGTTCCTAGATGGTGGTCGCTTATAGAGGCGCTAGTGAGGAGGAGCCATACTCGTATCATCATCTTGGGTATTAGAGGCTTGGAAAAGAGGAGTCGAGGGTCTTCAAATCACAAACTCGCGAGATCGTGAGTTGAAAAAGGTGCTTACACTAAAGCCCACTTGAGGTCGCATGGCGTTATAAGGCTCACACCTGGTGTTAAGTTGCGCAAGGTGGGTTTTTACGAAGGACCTATGGATCGGATTCGTGAGGTTCCAATAGGGATCTGAGATAGTCGCTTCGGCTCAAGAATAATTTAGAACAATCCTGTGTAGATCTTAGTCTAAGGGCAAGGGGGTCTACATCAGAGTGGTATAAGAGATCAGAACAAGTTCTTTTCCTTCTGTAGCAAAGAGAACAGAGGAACATTTTACAGCCATGCCACTGAGAAGAAGAGATAGTCCAATGCCAATGCCTGATCCAACAAGAGAAAGAGAAATGTGTGAGTTACGTGCCAGGCTTGATTCCATGGAGACAACACAGAGGTGCATGGTCAACGCTGGGGATATTAGTGAGGTTGAAAGTGAAAATGAAGCTGGAAATGAAGGAGAAGAAGTTGCAGTCGAAGATGATGCAGATGAACGCCTATTCAGGGTTATTGCAAGGATAGGTGCCAGAGAAAAAATGGACATTCCAGTGTATGAAGGCAACTTAGATGTTGAAGAGCTTCTAAACTGGATTGGATCTCTAGACAAATACTTTGACTATGAGGATGTCGAGAAAGACAAGAAAGTCAAACATGTTGTTACTAGACTTAAAGGGCATGCAGTACTGTGGTGGGATGAACTGCGGGCTGATAGATGCTGCAAGGGCAAGCAAAAAATCAAGAGCTGGGATAGACTGGTTACAAAAATGAAAGCCAAATTCATACCCAGGGATTATCAGATTAATCTATTTCGAAGGATGTAGAATTTGAGACAGAAGCTGATGTCAGTGAAGGAATACACTGAAGAGTTCTACAGGATAAATACCAGAGTAGGTCATCGGGAAAGAGATGATGAAAAAGTTTCTAGGTACATGAATGGTCTGCGATATGAAATTCAAGATGAGATGAGCATGATGACCATTCGAAATGTGGAATATGCTTATCAGATAGCTCTGAAAGCTGAAGATAAGATGAACCAGAAGCAAGGTCAAAGAGTTTGAGGGAGAAGTCAAGCCAGAGGTAAAACAATTGCCCAAGATAGAACTCAGAAACCTAAAGAAGATGGGAAGAAACCTCAAACTCAACCTAAGAGAGGAGGAAGCTCACAGGGAAGGCAGTATGCTGATAGAAATACTTTTCCTCGAGCCAGAGGAAGAGGAAGAGGTAAAGGAGGTGAAGTGAAATGCTTTTTCTATGGAAAAATCAGACATAAATCCTATGAGTGTCCATATAAGAAGAAAGAAGGTGGTGAAACTCACATTGATGAAGCTCAAGGATGGAATGTTGAGGCAGAAGATGCTGAGGGTGGAATATCTTTGATGATGAGGAAGGTTCTCTTGAAGCCAGAGAAGGAGGCAGAGAAACCAGCCCAAAGGTACAATATGTTTCTGATTGCTTGCAAAATGAAAGATAGGGTATGCAAAGTCATAGTGGACAGTGGTAGCATAGACAATCTCATATCTATAGATATGGTAGAAAAGCTGGAGCTGGAAACTGTTGCACATCCAAGCCCATACAGAGTTTCGTGGCTACAAAAATGACATCAGGTAAATGTCACTAAACAATGTTTAGTTGAATTTAAAATAGAAGGATATAAATATGAAACATTATGTGATGTCATTCCCATGGATGTTTTTCATCTATTTCTGGGTAGACCATGGAAATATGACAGAAACGTGGTTCATTATGGGAGAAAGAACACGTACACCCTGGAGAAAAATGGTAGGACTTAGATGTTGCTTCCAATTAAGAATAAAGAGGTGAAAACAGAGGTGAGAAACATTGTACTTCTCATGAGTGGGAAGGAACTTCTTAATGAGGTTAAGAAGAAGGAGGAAACACAATATATTATGGTCAGGAAGCCCAAAATTGTTTTGACTAGTACAAGGATATATGATTTACCAGAAGAAATCTAGGAGTTGTTGGGAGAGTTTGTTGATATAGTAGTGGATTAACTACCTTGTTCGTTGCCACCTATCAGTAGTATAAGTCATCATATAAATCTTATACCTATATCCATTTTTCTGAACAAAGCATCGTATCAGTTGACGCTGCAAGAAAATGAAGAAGTTAAGAGACAGGTCCAGGACTTAATGGACAAAGGATTGATTCAGGAGAGCTTGAGTCCATGCCTTGTTCCGATAGTGCTCAGCCCAAAGAAAGATGGAGGCTAGAGAATGTGTATAGACTCAAGGGAAATCAATAATATTACCATCAGATACAGATTTCCATTGTCAAGGATGGACGACTTGATGGATTGCTTGAGTGGAGAAAGATTCTTTTCAAAGATTGATTTGAAAAGCGGGTATCATCAAATTCGAATGAGAGAAGGTGATGAATGGAAGACAACATTCAAGATGAATGAGGGGCTGTATGAATGGCTTGTCATGCCATTTGGCTTAACGAATGCACCCAGTACTTTCATGAGGTTGATGAATGAAGTCCTGAAGGATTTCATTGAAAAATTCATCATTGTATATCTTGACGATATATTAATTTTCAGCAAGACAGAAGAAGAACACTTACATCATTTAGCTGCAATAATGAGAAGATTACAGCAAGAGAAATTGTTGATCAATCTGAAGAAATCATCATTCATGAGAACATAACTCATTTATTTGGGTTTTGTTATCTCTGCAAATGAGTTGAAGATGGATCCATAATAGATAAAGGCGATTAAGAATTGGCCATCACCGAAGAGCGTATTTGAAGTACGAAGCTTCCATGGTTTGTCTAGCTTCTACACGAAATTTATCCAAAACTTCAGTGGAATTAGCACACCAATGATGGACATGGTGAAGAAAAGACATAAATCTTTTCACTGGATGGAGGAAGCAGAGAGGAGTTTCAATCTGCTGAAGAAGAAGATCACTGAGTAACCAATTCTGTTTTTTCCAGATTTTAACAAGACATTCCAGGTCAGGTGTGACGCAAGTGGATTTGCAATTGGAGCAGTCTTGAGCTAAGATGATAGGCCGATCACATATTTCAGTGAAAAACTGAATGAAGATAAGATTAAATACTCCACATATGAGAAGGAATTCTATGCAGTCATGCAAGCGCTGAAGAAATGGAGACACTGTTTGGTTCCCAAGGAGTTTGTTTTGTACAACGATAATCACACTTTTCAATTCATGACTTGACAGAAGAATTTGAACCAAAAACATGCTAAATGGGTTGAATTCATGCAAAATTTTAATTTTTTGACTAAGCATATTTTTGGAACCGCTAACAAAGTTGTTGATGCTTTAAGCAGGAAATGTTTTCTTATGCGGGAATTCAGAGTCAAGACTTTGGGTTTTGATAACCTTAAAGAAATGTATATGGATGATCCAGACTTCAAGGAGGCATATGAAGCATACGAGAATCCAATTCTTAGAGACAAAAGCCAATGGATTGAATACATGATCCAAGATGGATTATTGTTCATGAGAAATCAACTATGTATTCCAAAATGCTCCATGAGGGAGAACCTGCTGAAGGAAAAACATAATGGAGGATTGGCCGGACACTTCGGTCATGATAAAATGTTCTCAAAGTTGAATAACTCATATTTTTGGCTAGGGATGAGAACATATGCTAAGAAATTTGTGAACAGGTGCAGAATTTGCCAGCACACAAAAGGAAAAAGGCAGAACGTAGGGTTATACCAACCATTACCCATACCTGAAAGGTCGTGGGATGCAGTGAGGATGGATTTCATATTGGGACTGCCAAGGACACAAAGAGGATATGATTCGATATTTGTGGTAGTCTATAGATTTTCAAATATGGCACATTTCATACCATGCCAGAAAACTAGCAACGCAACTCATATTGTGAACCTGTTTTTCATGGAATTCGTCAGACTTCACGGCTTGCCAAAGAGTATTGTTTCTGATCTAGATACCAAGTTCGTAGGGAATTTTTGGAGGAACTTATGGAATAATTTGGGGACAAGTTTGTCTTTTAGCTCAGCGTATCATCCTTAGACGGATGGACAAATAGAGGTCGTAAACAGGAGCTTGGGAGATTTGCTAAGAAGCTTAGTGACTGAACACCACAGTCAGTGGGATCACATTCTTCCACAGGAGAAATTCTCTTATAATGATTCACTCAATAGAAGCACAGGGAAAAGTTCATTCTAGCTTGTATATGGAATGCAACCAAGGGGAGTTTCTGAATTGAAAGATGTAGAACAAGCTAAATTCAGAAGTGCTAGTGCAGAGGACTTTGCAGAAAGAATGAAGGAGCTTCACAACCAAGTTAAGGAGAAATTGCAGAGTTCAAGTCAAGAATACAAGCAGAGAGTAGATCAACATAGGCAAGAACTTCAATTTGAAGTGGGTGATCTGATTCTTGAACATCCGAGGAAGGAGAGGTTCCCAAGGGGAACGTATAACAAACTGAAGATGAAAAAGATTGGATTGTGCAAGGTCATAAGGAAATTTGGGGCAAATGCATATGATATTGAATTACCCAATGGGATCGAAATCTCAATGATATTCAATGTTGCAGATTTGTACCCTTACAGAGATGAAGAAGCAAGAGTAGAGGAGGAACAAAAATAAATTCAATGGACAAAACAAATGCCTGTAGTTGTAGAGCCACAGATGGAAAGCATAATTGACAAGAGGATTAGCAGAAATACTAGGAGAAATGAGTATTTTGAATACTTGGTCAAATGGAAGGGACATCCAATTGAAGATGCCAGTTGGGAGGATGAAGAAACAAATTAAAAGCATGGACAGACTATGCAGGAGTTCATGAAAATTTTCAAGCAAGGGAGTATGATGTAGGAGAATAGTAAGCAACCAACCAAGTGATCAACATAAATGCAAGAGACAGATGGACGCATATATGGCTATGCACAAATGGTAAAAAGGAGCACGTTTTTATGAACAATGTTTTAAATTTTGAAACTGAAGAATTAATGTAATAAGCTAGGAGGAGCGTACTTTCATTTATGACTTGGAGATATGAACAGATCTGGAGAGGTTACTCCCATCTGTCAATTATAATAATCATTTAATTATGTTAATGTAAAGTAGGTAGATATGAATGTTAGCTTAGACAGTTTTAGAAGCATAGGAGGGAAAATGAATATAGACACCCTCACCCTTGTATCATTGTAACTTTTGATTATCATTCAGAATTTCATAAGCTGTAGAGATGTAGCAGAGAACTGTAGAGAAGAACCCATGTACAGGAGCACTTGAGTTAATATATGAAGCTTTGACTCAACTTTCATGGGGTTATGATGCTTACTGTTTACATTTGTTGAATGGTATGTTTATAGTTGATTTGTTTCTCTGTTATGCATTTGTTTTCATGTTGTGTTATGTGTGTGATTTCATGTTGAGTGTATGAAGTCTAAGAGAGGAGAAGAATGAGTTTCAATTGTTTCTCTTCCTGAGAATTCCTGTAAGGAGTGCAGTGAACGTCCGCAAGGTGTGCATTGATGGGGGTCTGAGTTTTATCTTATAAATATCAGGAGAGATATCGTTGTTCTCATACCATTTGAAGTGCAGGTGAAGCACAGATCCGTGCAAGGTGTGTGCAGGCTAATTGAATCCTTGGATTTTATAAATCTAGAAAGAAGAATGAGGGACTATTGTTGCAAAGAGTGCACAGGGTCGAAGATTCAAATAACTAGAGGATATTTGAAAGTTTGCCGCAAGGAGTGCGAGCATGAACCTTTTGGAAGGATTGAGTTTGCAATTGAAAGATCAGGAGAGATGACACCTTTGATGTGTTCAAAGGGAGACAGATATAGAAACTTTCGCATAAAAATTAAGTTCAGAATGGGGGAACACTCAGTCATTGGAAATAAGTAATTGAGGACTGAATTAGGCGGTCAGAATTCTTCGTGGAGAGATCACGAAGTCGCGAGGACCATAGGATCTAGTGGAGCCATATGGATGGTGAGAGGCCTTCATTAAAGAAGTGCGAAGTTGTGAGAGTCATTGGATTTGGCAGAGTTGCAAGGTGATTAGAGGCCGGTGAAACCCATCACCCAGGATGCAAGGGTAAATATGAGTTGTTGATCTCATCTCAACCCACGTCGTTGGATCATTTTGTGAACTCAATGTTTGTGAGTTTTTGGAGTAGACTAAATTCATGGTTTGCATGAAGTTTTGAGTTGCAAGGAGAAGGGAAGGAGATCCAAACCGTTGGATCCAAGTCACAGGAGAACCATTGGATTAGAACCTCTGTGTGGTATCACGTATCGGGGGTTCAGGGTTTGAGAGAGTTTCTTTTCAACTGCAGAAGTCGCGAAGTGTTGAGTGTTGAGGGCTCATGAGAACACATGGCAGATCCATTTGGTGGGGACTGCATGGTTGACGGGTGGCATAGTAACAACGCCCAGAGAAAAGTGGAAGCGGTTGACAGGTGGTGAACACACATCACCTGGGAAGGAGTCAACCCATCATTGAAATATCGTGCTTCAGGGTTTCGGAAAGGAGGAGCATGAGGTATCAACACTACAACTCACAAATTTGTGAGTTGCGAAGGGCTCTAGAGTTAGGTTCTAGCAGGTGGTCGCTTGTAGAGGCACTAGCGAGGAGGAGCCATACGCATATCATCATCTCGGGTATCAAAGGATTTGAAAAGAGGAGTCACAGGTCTTCGACTCATGAACTCGTGAGATCGCGAGTTGCAAAAGGCACTTTTTCTAAAGCCCAATTGAGGTCACATGGAGGTGTAAGGCTCGCGCCTGGTGCTAAGTTGCGCAGGGCGGGTTTTTACGAAGGACCTGTGGATCGGATTTGTGAGGTTCCAATAGGGATCCAAGAGAGCCACTTCAGCTCAAGAGTAATTTAGAACGATCCTGTGTGGATCTCGGCCCGAGGGTAAGGGGGTCTACATCACCATATCATTAATTCATGAGAATATCTTATCCATGTCAAATTTCAATGCATACAGATACAGTTTGAAAAAATTTCAACGTTGGCCCCATTCACATGTCACTGTTGCCCCCCTCTAGTATTTTTATGGTTTTGATTAAGAAATCAATGAAAAAGAGGGAGTTTTAATCACAAATATGACACATATACATTGTATATACATTAATGTAGAACCTAAAAGAAAAATGAAGAAGGACTGACGAAAACATAAAACTTGTGTCAACCAAATTGTGTACTTTGAAATAAAAATAGGGTTTATGGTTTACATGATGAATTGGTGATGGAATAAAGTGGGTGTGTGAGTGAAATTTGAGTCCAAAAACCCTCCCATATAGTTAAGGCATGCAAATAGTATATCCATGACAAATTTTAGTGCATACAAAAGCTGCTTGAAAAACTTTTAGTGTTGGCCCCATTCACACGTCATTGTTGTCGGTGTCTAGTCCTAGTACAATTTTCGTTCCTTGTTCCTCATTCCTCGTTCATCATTCCTCGTTCCTTGACCATGGTGTAGTCCCCAAGATCCATTATTTTTGTACAAAATTACATACTAATGGCATAAAACATCCCACACAAAGACCAAATTAATATCCACTACATAAGTATTTTGTCTTTTTTCAAGGACTATGTAACAGATCTCAATTATAAGAAGATTCAAATAGGACCTAAGAAAATTAATTTATTTCCTTAACCATGGGTGACATAACACTATCATTCAATAGTGAAATTGTTACATTTCATTGTTTGGCATCATGTGTACTGAGGGCTTGAGCCACCATATCCACAAAGGAAACATACCAAGAATATTTGTCTTATGAACAAGATATGGTACTATCCATTTTGAGGTTTGGCATAGAGATTGTTCTTATAGAATACACTACATTGCACCATAATATAAGCCCTACACTCCTTGAAAATGATGTAACACCATTCAAATTAGACACAATATTCTTGCGACAAATTAGCTATACTATCGACGAAGTTTTTTCGTCGATAGTATAGCAAATTCGTTGCAAGATTATTTACATTCGTCTCTCTTGCGACAATATCAAATGATTCTTGGATTCATTTCATATTTGGTTTATCAACTTGAAATCTCAATTTGATACTTTGCAAGCTAGCTGGACCTTCAGTTAGATACAAATATGAAACTTGGAATCATTAACATATCTACTACAACATATGAAAAATAGGGTTTATGGTTTCCATGATGAATTAATGACGGAATAAAGTGGGTGTGTCAGTAAAATTTGGGTCCAGAAACCTTCCCATATCATTAAGGCATGCAATTAGTCTATCCAGGTCAAATTTCAATGCATACAGATACAATTTGAAAACATTTCAACCTTGGCCCCATTCACATGTCACTGTTGCCTGCCTCTAGTATCTTGATGGTGTTGATTAAGAAATCAACGAAATAGAGGGATTTTTCATCAAAAATATGATGCATATACATTGTATATACATTAGTGTAGAACCTGAAATAAAAATGAAGAAAGACTGGCGAAAGCCTAAAACTTGCATCAACCAAATTGGGTACTCTGAAAGAAAATTAGGGTTTATGGTTTACATGATGAATTGATGATGGAAGAAAGTGGGTGTGTCACTCAAATTTGAGTCTAGAAACCCTCCCATATCGTTAAGAAATTCCAATATTCTATCCATGACAAATTTCATTGCATACAAAAACTGTTTAAAAAAATTTCAACATTAGCCCCATTCACAGGTCCCTGTTGTCGGTGTCTAGTCCTCATGCAAATTTTGTTTCTTGTTCATCATTCCTGATTCCTTGACCATGGTTTAGTCCCTAAGATCAATTATTTTTGTACAAAATTACATACTAATGGAATAAAATGTCCCACACAAAGAAAAAATTAATATCCTCTACATAAGTCTTTTGTCTTTTTTCAACAACTATGTAACGAATCTCAATTCTAAGAAGATTCAAATAGGTAACAATATTGATGAAATCTTATATGATCATGATGGTATAAAAATTAAAGAGCTTCTCTTGGTTTCAATAATAATTTATCCTCTATTGAACAAGGCCAACCACATGAAGGTGGAAGCTCACATGACCCCTCCTCTCCCCCTCACATCACTCTCAATTGATCCCCAAAACCCAATCTATAAAATATAAAATAATCGAATGCAACGTCCTATTAAGATTCATGCATAGAAACTACAAAAACAAAAATTAATGAAGGTACATGAAATTATGTGTTTCTAAATGATATTTTTAGTCTACCACGTACTTTACTATATTGACAGCTATTTTCAGGTTTCAAATAATAATTAAACAACATGTAACCTAGGATATAAAAACGTCGCATAAAACTTAAAAACATGTAATTAACACATGACATTAAAAGTAAATTATTTTAAGAGAATAATTCATACAAATTAAAATATTATATATTCACGTACCTAATCCAACCTCAACATCTGTGTAATCATCCTTATTCTCTATCTTAATCTTCTTCATCGAACTCGACGTCTGTATCATCATCTGGTTCTGAAATAATGTTGAAAGGATTGATGATATCATCATCGTCATCAATGTAATTTTCGAGGATATTTTCATCGACATCATCATCAGGAATTGCAATATTGTCTCCTATGCCTCAATCATGATCTTCATCATCTTCTTCATCTGTCAACCCTCCATGATCTTCCGACTCTGTCTGATATTCTGTCGAATCATATTCTTGATCTTCAATATCATCTTCTTCCTGTAAATGAGTATACTTAATTGGCCTTCCTCTTGGATCATATCTAACAAAAAATGACCAATCCATTTCACCTAGAACATTTGAGTAAAATACCTGTTCACATTAGCTTGGAAAAACATAGCGATCATGTCTTCTTTCAAACATCATTGTTTTAATCATTGGAAATCCGTTGGCATGTTGAATAACAATTCTTTCCTCATCACGTTCATGCATTCGTAACCTATACCATTTGACATCGAACATAACTAATTTGAAGGAATTAAAGTCACACTCAAGTATATCTTTAAATACCCATAGTATCTATTTTCAGATTCTCGGGGATGTCTGTCACTCCTAGAGGAAACATTAGTAACCTGAAATACTGCAGTTATCCCACTATCAGAAATTTTCCCGGTTTCATCCAATTGTTTGATGGGAAATTTATGACCATTGCACCACATAGCCTTGTGGTGTTTCAACTGCAATATGTCAGATATGTAAAATATCCATTGTCATTTAATAAATTAACATATATTTATATAACTTCAAAAGTATCTGAAAAGTACAATACACATGTAGTCACATTAGTATAATGTAAAATAACTGAATAAAATGGGTGAAATTTCTTACATGTCCATCTTTCAAACCATATGCTAGATCAATTTCCCTCAGCATAACATTGGCATCTTCACTACGATGAGCTTCTCTAACCAATTCAGAATCATTTCCATGATAACCTACCTCCATTATGTTTTTTACATCTTTCAATACATACATTCATCTAGTCAAGACTATTTGCAATGTATAAATGCAGTGCATCCCACTCTAGAGCAACTGAATAAAAAAAACACAATTCACCAATATTAAATATTAGTTATAACGTACAATATGCAGGTAATTATAAATATTTATAATTTATGAAATAAATTATATTAATATATTAATGAGTATGATCATATACACAAAAACGAAACTTTTTATGTATTATTAATATAAATTTTCAAAATTACTAATATATTACCTCTCATTTTTTTCATTCTACCTTTCCCCAACAGATGCTCTTGATATTCAAATTTTTTGATAGAGTTCACATCCCAAATGTGATCCACTGCATGCATAGTTGGCACTGCTAATTTAGGAAGATATTGACTAATATAAACCATGGATTGATATACCATATATCCCTCCACCATATCACCCTCATGATGTGCTCTTTGTCTAACCAACGCCTTCAATGATTTCAAGTGCCTCACACCATCCACATTGACCTTGTGTGAGCAGGTCCACAAATTTCAATCTCCTCAACTTGGTGTATGAGGTAGTGTTCTTGTGCATTTAAAAATGTAGGAGGTATATACTTTTTCATTTCACACATTAGACGAGGAATTTCTCTCTTCCAATACTTTATATCATCTTCATGGATTTATTTCAATGAAAACCATCTACATGAGATCGTGACATAAGAAAATAACATGTTTCAACATAACATAATATAATATATTACATTACATTAAAAGTAAAACATGTGTCATTAAGTACAACAATAATTTAAAAGAACATTTTGCATATAAATCACAACTACGTCTTACCTCATGTATTTTCCAAGATCATATATAACTTTTTTGACGTTATTGTCAAAGTTGTTTGGGAGAGATAGCAGTAGAACATATTGTAATAACAAAATGAATCGTTATTTGTTTCGACCAAAGTAGACAAGAAAAAAATAAATAATATATATATATATATATATAGATATATAAGGCCAATATATATAAATATGTATACCAAAATTATTACCTTAATGAAGGTATGCCAATCATGTTTTTTAACCCCACCAAATTCACCTTTCTTCGTTAAGATATTTTTTATGTTTGAATCAAAACCCATGGGAAATTTAATTCTTTGAATGACCTCTTTTACATCATTGCTTTGTTGCTCTGTTAATAACCATGGAAGGTTATTTTGGTCTAGTAATCCATCTTATCTTTTTGAATATCGGATCACACTTCACATTGCATGATTGGCTTCCTGAATGTCAGTACAAATTTTAACAATTTTTTCTTTGTCCCTCCTACCATCTATGATTCTCCATAACGTTTCCTTCCCGATATGCATTGTATCAAACAAATGAGCTATTTTTAGCTCCTCATAGTAGGGAAAACTCATGAATTGAGTGGGATAATATTTCATTCCTCGTGGAATCCCATTGTTAATACCTTCATGATGATTGTGGCCTTCATGAAGCATAAAATAAATCACAAAAATAATTATCAAATACGGGAAAATAAATTCAACGATTAAAATAAACATTCAAAACATTACATGATCTACGATACATTATGAAATTGAGTACCTTGATGATTTATATTATATTCCAACCTCCATAGGTGAGGTGTCATTCTTTATGGTTTTAAATCAGTCTCTTCTTTCCCATTGAAAAGATGTTTTTCAGTAGTATGGTACCTATGGTTCTTAGGAAGAAGGTGCTTATACTCACCAAACACCATCTTTCCTAAACTTTTTGAATGATGATACTTCATCTCAGGGCCACAAACTAGACATGCAAATTTACCCTTTGTTTGAAGAACTACAACAAATGGATTAATGTCAATTATGCGATGAGATTATTTAAAAATTAAACATGCACCATGATAACATTAAAATATTATATAGTATTAAAGAGAAATATCAGAATGCTACATACCACAAAAATGTGTTAGTCCAGGGGCATCATGAATTGTCCATAAAATTATTCCATGGAATTTAAATTTCTTCCCCCTGATTAGTTTACATATGTCATACATTTTGATGCCAACCCATAACTTTAGTAGCTCGTTGATAAGAGGCTTAATATATACATTCATATATTTAACCTGGTACTTACCTAATTGTTTGAAATTACACATAATTACTAAAGGAATGATATCATGTAATATATATAATTAAATAAATAAAAAAAAGATATTATGCAAAAATTGAAACAAATGAAAATGTTAAATTCAAAAAATTAATGTAAACAAATAGTTGGAACAATCATTGTCAACATTATGTGCTCCCTCTTTATTGACATCCATGGAGGAATGTTATCGTTGATAAAAAAAATAGGCCACATTGAGTAAATAGACCTAAGCTCTCTGAATGGATTAACATCGTCAGTTGCCAATGAAATCCTAACATTACGAGGTTCATATTTGAAATCTGACCATTCTTCCTCAATTTCCCTAAATGCAGAACCATCGGTAGGCATTCGAAGAAAACCATCTCCACTTATGTTACGTGCATGGTAATCCATAAATTGTGCTATGCTTATGCAAACGTGGAATTATGGGAATATGACGAAGAACCTTTCGAGGCACCCTTTTTGTTACTTGATCGGTTCAATATCTACTGATAAGACATTGCGAACATTCGGTTTTCGAAACATGTTGTCCATAATATATAATATGGTCAATAGGACATGCATCTATAGTTTGATAATTCATTCCAATGTCTTTCATAATGGCATGAAAACCTCGATATGTGCGAGGTAAAATATTTGATGATGGTAACAAAAATTTACCTAACAATCTACAACATAACAAACAACTAGTAAATGTAAGAATATTAATCATAAAAATTGCATTCTTATTTTACATACTAATTAACACTAAAAACAAATATTAAAAATCAACATTTATGTATAATATGAGATGAAACATATTACATACCTTAGTATCTATGTCATACAAGTGTTCGACAAATTATTCATAACCTTTAAGTTCAGTAGAAACAATGTAGCAGAGAGAATAGTTTCTCTTGATCCTTCATAAAGTCATTTATTTGCCTTTTCTAATAGAGTTTCATCATAAATATCATCATTTTCCCCATCCTCATCCGTCTGCGAAAACAAATCTTGGATCATTTGATTTGTCCCATCATCTTCTTCCAGGGGATCATTAACCTGATTTGTCCCATCATCTTCTTCCATGAGATCCTCATTTGCTTGGTCATGATGATGTTCCTCATCTTGTACACCATCATTTCTACTAATACTTGGTGAAATATTCTGCGGAAATTTAGAGGGAAACACTAACTTTATACTTACAAACAATCATGCAAAATTAGTGTATACTATAACAAACATTCAAACAATATATATATATATATATATATACATACATACATATATATAATTTTATATAAAATTGACAAAATAAAAAAAGATAATGAATATATAGCTAATTACCATGGTACGATATTCATTCGATCCGCCATCAATGTGGCCATATTTCCTACAATGTTTTGTAGTTGTTGCTATTAAAATTCTTACGGGACGTCTGAGGCAACATTTTCTTACAAGGGAAATAAAATCTACCATCACCCTTTTCACCCACTTTACTTTTTTCCCCACCTCTATCAACATTCTATGACATTTTTCCACACAAAAATACCCTTTCAGAACCGTCATTGTTATAGCAAGATTGTCGCAACATCTTTAAATCGTCAAATATTTATAGTCCAATTGGCCCTTGACATTCTGGCACCGTTGTTGGGGACAAAATTGAAATTTTTTCCCTGGGAAAGAATGACATGGTTGAGTTATAAGGTTTGAGAGAAGTAGACAATTAGGCACATATTGGTTTTATTCCTGCTCTGGCGACTCCACATATCGAAAAATCAGTTTGAAGGTGATTCCACTGGTAGAAGAATCCAGAAATTTAAATTTTAACTGGCGACTCCACTCTCAATGCAGAATCCAGCTTCCAAAACATCATTGGTGAATCCATTGTCCAAAGATGAGATCCCTTGGAAAAGGTATGAAAAGGAATCATGGGAGAAAACAAGTACTTAAAATTGGGTTTCTTTCAAGATATTATAGTTTTTGTTGTAAATTACCTCTGGTCCTTTCCTGAACATGATAAACAAATTTTTCTTCACCTACTGCATGTAAATGATGATCATGATAATATTGAAATTGTATATCCTCCTCTTAAAATTATAGAAATATCACCTCAATTTATCATTGATTTTGATCAGAATCTCTCATTTGGACCATGTGCTAACCATGAACAAGTTGATGAGCCTCATGAAACCAAGACCAATACTTCACTTCCTATACTTGATCCTACACCCTCCCAAACCCAGTACAGATATAGACCCTTGAAATTACCCCACATCCTTCATGGTTTTCCTCCAAAGAACTATGAATACCTACCTGCATTTGATGGGGAACATGGTGCCATCACAGCCGAAAAACACATCCAAGGGTTTGAGAATTTTATAGATTTGTTTGATATTGAACATGATGATGTTTTTATGAGGGATTTATCTCAATCCTTGAAAGGAGATACCAAATAATGGTTTAAACACTTCTAACCAGGGACAAATAGCTCATGGGAAGAATTGAAGAGTGTTTTTTCGAAGTTTTGGGGTAAGAAAAAATCTCTAGACCTACAACTTGTAGAATTCTATGCCTTGAAAGGGAAAAGAAATGAGACCATTTCCACATTCAATAGAAGGTTTTTAAGTATTTATTATGATCTTCCCAAAGAAACCCAACCCACTGAAGTTGCTTCCATGCTCTAGTATGCCACTACGCTTCACCCATATTTGTCTTTCCTCTTGATGGAGATAAGACCTTAGACCTTACAGAAAATGTTTAATGATGCTCAGGAGATTCAACACAATATCATAGCATGTGAAAAGATTTGAAATGAAGGGTTGGATTCTCCAGGACATGAGGATGAATATGAACGAAGAACATTTGATTGAAATTTTGAGCATAAAATTGATGATATCATAGGTCCTCTTGAAGTTTTAAATGTAAATGATTTTGCAAAGGATTCTATCCCACTTATTGAAAGAGAAGGCACTTATGTAGTTTCTGATCCACCCCATGATAAGAATGGATCCAATTGTTTCATGTATTCATTTGTAGATAGTCAAGAAGATGAGTTTGTGAATTAGTTTGTTGAGGAACAAGTTGATGTCCCAAGTTTTTTCTTGTTAGACAATATTGCAGATGTTGTTGATTTGTCTATATATGATGAATATGATGATGATTATGATAATGATTATGATGATGATCTCCCATAACAACCAACTACATTTACCCTATCAGAAAATGTTCTTTTTCAATAGTATAATGAGAGCATTCAACTCACATATAATAGTTACAAAGAAGAAAGTATTGAATCAGCTAAGGGGAATTCTTTACCCTTATGCTTTTCTTCATTTAAATTTTTTAAAGAAAATTCCAATATCATCATTGAATCAAATGAATGTGTGTTGATACCAAATCACATCGATTCACTAAAACAAACTGACAAGAAATTACAGCCATTGGTCGAAGATGAATATGAAAATGAGTGTGTTCAACAATCCAAAGAAATTGAAAACTGTGCATATGACAACAATGAAGAAAATGAAGAATGTTTTGAATCAGGTGAAAGAACCTTTCCATTGTGTTTTTCTTCTTTCAAATTGTTGAAGAAAAATGTTTATAATGTTTCAAATCAGAAATCCTCCAGATATGATGTTAAATATTCAGAAAGTAGTGGAATTGCAAATGAAAATTATCTTCCATTATGTCTTTCATCCTTTGAATTGTTGAAAGAAAATCATGAGATAACAGAGGAAGAAGGAAATTCTGGCTGCAATGGCATTGTTTTACATGAGAAAATTTTTATCAATGAGGAAGATCAACAACCTTCTCATGCATTTAATGATCATGTGGTTTATTACATCGAAATTTATTTTAGTTCAGATTTGCAGTTTGTGCTCAACTACCAGCTTGGAAATGAAGATGAAGCTGATCAATAAATTGTTCTTAGAAGTCAGTTTCCTTCTCCTGAAATTGATGAAGATATTCAACAAGATTTCCAGCAAGACAAAGTGTTTCAAAGTTGTCTTTCTTCCCCTATGAATGATGTGGTTGTTCAAATTCTAAGTGGCCTAGACATAGATGGGGATTATGAAACTGCATCTATGGAAACTTCAAACAATGAAAAAACAAATGACATAGAGTTTCGGGAAAGCAACAAAATAGGGTATGCCACTTTTCAATCAGAAATACATAAAGACATTGAAGAGGCATTTGTTTTATTTGATTCATTTGAAAATCATTGTTTTGAAAATGCATCCATGGGTACTCTAGAATGTAAAACAGTTCATGTTGTTAATTTTCCACATTTGCAAGAATATTATGAACAAGAACTTATTCCCCTTCATTCATTTGAAATCCAAAATGACATTCCTCGAGCAAATTTTCAGAAGAGAAGAGTAGACAAACCTTTTGTTGCCATTTCATTTGAAAATATTCTCAGAACAGAAGAAATAGAGCAAGAACATCAAACACTTACGAAAGAGGCTTGTTTTTATGTTTGTGTCCATCAAGAAGAAATGATCTTTTATGGTTTTCATGACCTTGTGGCATGTTATATAGAAAATTCTAACAATCAAAATTTCAGGTTTTGGGTGGATTGTGAGCTCAGAGATGAAGGTAATGGAAAATCAACGTCAGTATTAGATATGGATTTTTTAACACCAATATTTTTATTCCGGCCAATGTTGCCTTCTGATTCATGAGGTTGTTACATCCAATAGTCTCAGCGGATTTTTCAGACTTTTGATGGAAATCGATAGGGTAAATCGCATGAAAGAAAGAATGCAGTGGAAGAAGTGAAACCTGGTTGTGGTTGTATGCATGTGTTAGAAGATCCATTTGGAATTTTTCTAGAAACAATAAACATTCCCAATATTTTTGAAATTCTAAGATTCAAATTCATATATAACTTCTCGAATGGGTTGTCAGTGAACAGGTTTTGGAGAAAGCATGTGCTGAATAAACAAGTAGTGGATAAAATGCTAACATGGATGCATTGGAATTTTGATTTCATTTGATTGGTAGTACATTTGAGTAGTTAGGGTAGGTAGGTGCAAATAAGCTTGTGGATCAAGCATTTTCAAGTTTAGGTCTCCAAATAAAGTGTTCAGCCTATGAGTGAGAGCAGTGTGTAGATTGTGATTTTCAATCGACATTGGTGACAGGTCGAGGTATGGTGCAGACCTGTTGTGAGAGAAGCTCCAATGGATAAAGCATAATGTATATTGTTCTTTGCTACTTCATAGGGAGGATATCATCCCCAGTTGGAGCCCATGTTATCACTGTAATTTTTTTTTCATATGGAGTCCAAGTCTCGGAACTTAGCAGGAGGCCAAATCGATATAGAGGAGCGATAGAGGAGGGTTAAATATAGTGGAAAGGTGAAGTTGATAGGACCCAACGGGTCATAGATCATGGGTGCCACAAATCGACGGTCATGGAACATATCGGGCCAAGAACTAACGTGAAGGTTAATCTTTTGAAAGCAAGCTGGTATAAATACCATGGTTTCGCCTCGAGGGCACGTGGCGCCACCTGCTGCATATCGGGGGGAAAAGCGGTGGAACCTGAAACCAATCAATCCCACCCTGATGTCACGTGTCAAAAAATCATTATATGTGTCAAATCAAAGGATCACATGTGGAAAGGGAAAGTTGACAGCCCATCAAATCACCTTGAGACACTTGTTTGGGTAGTTTTTGTCTGTGAAATGTCGGGTGAGTGCTGCCAAAAACTGATTTAAAAGTTCATCATTTGAAATCAATAGACAAACATGATAAGTCATTATCCCTGCAAGGAGTTTCATTAGTATAACATGATTGGCACTCGATGATGATTTTCACTCAAACATGGGTGGCACTACTCTGTTTTCGGTGATTGGCATTTTATTACAGAACGAGTAACCACAAAATGAATCATTCATCTAATTCTTGTAAAGCTAAGGGAGGTAAGATCATTCTTCCAAGAAAACCATAGGAAATGGATAAGACAAATCCAATGGCCTTCAAAAAACTGGTATGTTCAAATAATCTAACAAAATTATCGATGAAGAAGAAAGAAAATCTTGCTGCACGAATATTAACAACAAAATTTCACACAGAGCCTGCAGATGAGCTAGGGATAGGTAAAGAGATCAAATTAAATATTGTCATGAAGGATTTAATCATTAATGGATATGTAGACGGGTCCTACATGCAAGATGGATAAAATGAAAGGAACAAGCAACGGAAGAAGGAGACTAAAGCTGAAATGGTCGAAGGTACTGGGGAAATCCAACCTGTTTGGCCTGACACCTTAAAGGAAGAGATTGTGAACCTAAAACAAATTAAAAACTAAATTAAGTATGTTTCAGGGAATTTTGTAATGATGTGGACAAGTGGCATTCAGGGTAAAAATCTCAAATATGTCAATTTTGGATTATAACGCTCCCTAGAAAATAGGAGCTCAGTTTTTGTATGTTACCCCTTCTGTAACCATTGACTATTCTGGGAATCTTAGGGAAGATGATATGTTTTGAATTCCATATGTAGTTCATATATATATACTATTTAAAGTAAAAATGAATGGTTGGATTTATCGGAGAGGGGACTGCCCTCATAGAAGGATAACTTTGTATTTTTTTATGAAATTTTAATATAAGTAGATAAGGTTTTTATTAGATATCCGAGATTCATCACAGTGTTGATGTTCAGTGTGTTTTCCTATCCTTCATATTCATGAATGTGTTTTTGCTGCTAGTATTAATATTTAAGTAATGGAAGGAATTCATTTTTTTTGATTCTCATTCTGACGCAAGTCTCTGCCCTCAGCAGCAGTTCGTCGTCACCAGGACCTTCTCTTTCTCAGGCCCGAAGAGTCAAAGCTCTTCCAACTCCCTCGGGAGTCCTTTACCCACAGAACACTTCTCGACGATCTTCCCTTCGTGTATCGGGAGATCGGATCTCGCGATATCGCGATACTTGCAACACTGTTCTCGTGCAATCAAACACCGAAACCCCAATCCCCGATGGTCAATGGTCAACACTCCCGGGTATCGGAGATTTCCCTATCGGGAAATCGGCAGATGAAAGGAGGCGACTTTCTCACCTTTCGACACCCCGAACGCCGATGTGCGATGCCACATGCTGTCCTCCGCTCCGTCTCCGTGGGACCCGTCGCAACTCACGGCTTCGTAGTTCCTCTTTGTTCCCTTCGACCATGAAAACATCGAAGTGTTGAGTCTCGACTCCTTGGGATCTCGTGCCACCTGTCCCTTCTATGGTCGACGGCTCCGATTAAATCGGGAAATCGCAACTCATGATTTTGACGTGCATGTAATGCTTACACTCACCAACCCCGATATACTAATACTCGATGGTAACCGGACTCCTCCGTGAACCTGCGAGTTAACTCCCTTGCAGCTCCTCCGTGATCTGACGCTCTGCGGGGTTTTGAAGATCTGCTCGACAGCTTCGAGTCATCGATTCTCTTCCTCTTGAAGAGTTCTCCGCTTTACCACCTTTTCCCAGAATGAAATTCACAGGGGTCTGCTCCACCGAGAAGAAAAGGTGCTATCCCTCATGAGCTTTTGCAACTCTGATTCCTTTAGAGCTCTCTCGAACACACTCCTTGTGCTCGACCCCGACCTTCTCCAACCCTCAACGGTGCCGAAGATTTCCAGTTTCTATGCACTCGCATTCACAACAACCCGACCTTTCCCTTCTTAGACTTTCTACTGGAAGTTCGGTTCGACCTGCACTCACCTGCACGGCTTGAATAATCCAAAACAATTCTGGGTTGAATGAGAATGAGAGTTTAACTGTAGTTCCTCCTCAACGCACTCTATGCGGAGGAATTCGACTGCACTCTATGCAGGAATCTCCTGGCTCAAACAGAGAAACAATTGAAACTCATTCACTCATTCTCTCAGGTTTCGAACCTGATATGCAATCACATAAGTAGCATATAGAAGATAAGCATAAAGAGAAGCAAGTATGCAACAGCATAACATCAACAACACACACAATTCAAACACAACCATGGAATTGAATCAAGAGCTTTCTTCTATTAATTCAATCTGTACATGGGGTTTTTTTTCACAAACTCTCTACTCTTCTCTCTCAATGCTAATGCTGAATAATCCTGAATAAAAATACCATACAATGTACAAGGAGGGTGCCTATATTCGTTTTCCCTCCTGGAAAATGAAACTGTCTAATCTACAGCTAACCCTATCTACCAGCATTAAGACTATTTAATGTCTTCTTATCTACATTACAATACAAGTGCGCTTCATATGAATGCGTTCGTTCAAAACGACGGTGCAGCAATATTCATCATGATTCAAAAAGGTATGCGCTGGTGTTGTCCAGCTGTCCTTCTCTTCCCTCCACGCTGGCTCGCGTCATGACATTGTAGATGCTCCTGCATCACATTCTCACATCGATTATACTTGTTTTGTATTTTTGGTTACTGTTTCAGACTTCACTCAAGATCGGTGCTCTATTTGCAGTAGCCATCCCTCATGTTTCCTCTTCTAATTCTTCACCAAGAGATTCACCCTATATTAGATGCATCTTGCTGACAGTAGTCTTTCCTTTCCTCCCCTCTGCCATCTCATATTACTTACTTGGCTTAAAATCATACCTATTTTGCCTCTGTTCCCTCTGGAAATACATATCTTATAACTCTTCATACTTTTTTTGGAACGGACCCCATTTCCCAATGGCCCTGCTCTTTTGTTTTGTCCTACCACCTTTAAATTTTACACCATAGAATCTGACCTCTGTACATATATTGCCAAATATTTTTAATATCCCAAATGGTTGTATGTCCGAGAGAGCCCTCTTTGGTTGGAAAGGTCAAAATCTAACCTAAAGTTGGTTGAAACAACTACCTCTATCATTTGTCTATCAGGCGGACAAAATTTACAGAATACTAACATGTTTTCGTTGATGTCAAATCTTGAAGAAAGTCTGGTAGCGAATTTTGGTAGCACAAAGGTTTGGGTAATGGACCCAAGTTTGTTTGATGTATAATAGTATGATTTTTAATATATTTGAAGGTAAGACTATTCTAGATGGATGGTACATGTCATTACATTTCCGGTGGTATGTGGAACGTCACATAACTCTTCACGGTTAGAGATTTATGGTCATGTGAAGTTAGAGAACCTTCATGAGTCATCTAGAAGCCCCAAAAGGTCAAAGTAGTCAAAGTGGTTGCAAAGATGAAATTATTTAAATAATAAAGTGAAGTGATGAGTGTACTATAAGTCAAAG
Organism: Picea mariana; assembly: GCA_032191745.1. Lineage (NCBI taxonomy): Eukaryota > Viridiplantae > Streptophyta > Pinopsida > Pinales > Pinaceae > Picea > Picea mariana. Next base: position 65,412 of record JASDQU010308307.1, read on the forward strand.
TGGATACAAAAGAAATTATTTAAATAATAAAGTTAATGGAGAAATTACTAAGTGGACAAGTGGTTAGAAGTGGGTTAGCCCTAAAATAAGGAAAGCGGTTTAAAATGGTTAGAAGGTAACCCATTGAGGAAGCTACATAAAAGTATAAATAAGAGGCAAGGGTCTCTCATTTTAATTACACTTGAGCATATTGAATATATACAAGTGATNTAGCCCTAAAATAAGGAAAGCGGTTTAAAATGGTTAGAAGGTAACCCCTTGAGGAAGCTACATAAAAGTATAAATAAGAGGCAAGGGTCTCTCATTTTAATTACACTTGAGCATATTGAATATATACAAGTGATTGAGGTAACCAAAGGATATCTAAGTCGAATTTCAGAGGGAAGGTGAAGTAAAGAAGGCTGAAATTCAACGGATGATAAAATCTTTTGATGATGATTTCTAACGTATGTTATTTACAGGTCATCTCATCATTTCCGTAATAAATTTTTTTATAGAATGCTTCAGACCATGAAATCTGGAGGCCGTTGACGAAACATATCCAAGTAGATGTGATAAATTTTTTGGCTTGTGGGTCGTTGTATTTTTGGAGTTACACTCCGTGGAAAATAGGGTTTGTGGCTAGTCCTGAAACTACTCTAAAACAAGTGTTTCAGGTAACAACATCATAACTTCTTCATAACCGATCCAAATTCAGTAAGACCAAATGTATTGGTTAGAGTAAAATATGTAGTATTCTTTGTACCATTTTCATATCCATACAATAAATATTCCGTGTGGGGCACGCTCTACACGTTCTCTCTCTAGAATAAGCCAGAATTCAACAAGGTATATGATCATATACACCATGTCTATTACAGAGTTACAAACCAGATTTGGATGATGAAATTTATGAGGGATTTCGGTTGAGGTACATGTTGGGTACTTGGTTGAAACAAGTAGTTGATGAGTTGGCACATACATGAGGTGTATAGTTGATGAGTAGTTGATGCATGATTGGTGCATACTTGGTACATGATTGGAGGCACTTGTTAGTAGTATTGTTGACACATGGTTTATGGATGATGTCACATACTTGTCTTGGTATATTATTAGAAGCACATATTTATCTTGGTGATGATTATGATTTGTTCTATTATGTGTAACGCCCCACCATTATGACAACAAGCGACAAACAACCGATATTTTTTTTTATTGCGTTAGGGATATACGATATATTAATAAAAAAATCATTGACACATCATCCCATTTTATTAATGAAACAATATTAACACAAAAAACAACATCCGTAACATGAATCTAAAACCTTACTGCCATGAATAATGATATACACATCGACACATTAACACAATAAAAAGTGGCCCATAATTAGTGTATTCATACAATTAATGATGATGCATAAAATTTATGAATCATAAATGAATAAAGACACCCAAACACATATCCCTACTCATCATTGAATAATTAACAATTCCATCAATGCGTCAATGAAGGATGGTGACATGTAAACATAATTAGACCATACAAATCCATAGCAAAAATAAAGTGTCAGTTATAAACGAGGCGCAAATCCCAAATGCAAAATTCCATTATCAATCATAACAAAATTCCATCTCGCGCAAAAGACTAATATCTAAAACCATACAAACATTACAATTCAGTGTGCTCACAGAGTTTAAATCCTTGACTAGTCATACATCACATCTTTTAACTATGTGTGAGCATTCTATACAATTAATCCAACATTTAAATATCAATGAGTCAGGGCGCAAGAGACTTCGGTTATTTCACAAGGTGCAAGAGACTTCGATTATTTCACAAGGCGCAAGAGAATACCAATAAGAATCAATCCTAAACATCATTTAATCAAGGCGCAAGGGTAATTATCATCTTTCAATCATACATCAACATTTAAATTCATGGCGCAAGGTAAACCTATTCTAAATCAATCATACTTCAATACTATCAAAGGCGCATTAGTAACCAATTTCCAATCCAATAATGCAACATCGAAAATTCAAGGCGCAATAGAACTAGGCATTAATCCCTTGGAAACAACAATTTAATGGCGCTCTTAAAGGGTTAAATCAACAACCAAGGACGCAAGAGAATCAACTTTATCATAAATATAAAATCACATACTAAAGGGGCAAGAGAAACTATTTATTCACCCAATACATTGATGCACATTATTCTAATCATATTAAGTCAAGGCGTGAAGAAAACTAAGAACATAAACCAACACACAACATTCATAATTAGTCATGGCGCACAAGATTTCTAGTTTCTAAAGTAATCATATGCCCAACTTATCATCATAATAATATTATCCGCTAAAATAAACATGTTTGGACATTATCAATATAATATTATTGTACAATAAATATTACTAAGGGCACACCTTTTATTACTATAATTACACGGAGTAAGGATTCACCATTAGCGAAATAACTACACTATTGAATAATAATTTAATATAATGAATACATAGAATAAGAAATGAATGGAATACTTGCAATGAATGAGAATTTATTATAATTACATCAAATAAAATTTATCAATAGGATTTCTCATAACAATGGTACTATAAGGGTAAAGTTATTTACTCAAGGATGAAGTAACTCATCTCGGATGACCAAGTTTTTATTGTGAAGGTAATGACACAAAACTCACTCCTTAGACCACACCAATAAAGGAAGACAATCACAGACTCAGTACAAGTCGTTCAGTCGCTCCTTCCACACAATTCTAGCGAACTTGAACACAACTACAATCAAGCAATCAAACCCACTCTATAATTTCACTTCAATTTCCCACTCTTTAAAAGTTGTATATATCCATGAGTTACTAAGAAAGAACATGATGAAATGTAGTTTATATTATCAAGCCCTTTATATGTACACATAAAAAGGGAAGATTCTATTATGTACACATAAAAAGGGAAGATTCTATTAGAATTCTCATGCACACATTAGGGCTTAATTTTACAATGAGTGTAATAGTAATTATGTTCATAACTGGTTCACTACATAATAATTAAAAAGTTGCAAAGGTTTCTTTGCAAATTTTGTTTTTCAATTATAAAAAAAAACTATTTGAAATAAATTAATTAATGGCCATTTAACAAACCAAGTTTATCTAGATGTACCTCCTCAATCATCACCATCATCAAATGGTTATATTATCTATATTATAATATATAACTATTAAAAATATCATATATAAATGTTTTCTATTAGTATTGAAAGTGATGGAAAGTAACGTTGAGCATTAAATGATAAACGTTGAGTAACCCTGAGCGTGAAGCCTTTAAATCCAGAGTGAGAACCGCTTGTCAGTTGAAGATTGTGCCTAAAATCTGAGTGCAATTAACCATGCCTGAGTGAGTAAAAATGAGTGTAAGTTGAGGACTACGCATAAGAATCTGAGCGCACAAGTGTTAAGTCCGTGTGTGGAAGGACTGTGAAAGAAGTTATGAGTGAAATGAGAAAGGGAAGGGAAATGTGAAGTGTTAGGGAAAAGAGAAGAGGTAAGACAAGCTAAAACGATGCGTCTGAGTGTTAGCCAATCATTGAGGGATGGAAAGAAGAATCGCAGAGGGTATCCGAGCGGTTGCACCGCAAGATTAAAACAAGCACTGAAAGAAGGAATCACATAACAAGGAACCAATACTGGCCAGATTAAAAATTGAATACTCAAATATACAACTTCTCCTCACACTAGGGTTAGAAGACACACATCAAACTGGTCAACTATTAATTAGAATAACTAGGACCATGTACCTGGTGCTACACAAAACCTCAGAGCCAACAAGAAACTGAATCGAAGTCATTGATCCACTGACGAATACTCAACCACTGGATGCATTTTATTAAATCATAGAGATACTTGTGGAAAATGTAGACCATTCAAGAATAAAATGCATGGATAAAAAAATGGAGAAACGTAGAGACTGTTATGAAAGCGCAGTCCATTTAAGGTTAACACAGATATAACTAATAAAGAAAATGCAAAGGAAAAAAGTTGTTGGGAAAAATGAAAACTTCAACGCCAGGGTGCTTCCAAGAGATGGACGCCATAGACTCACCATTTTGGGCACTTCGTAGGCTGGGCGATCCGTAGGATGAGCGTAATTATTTGGGAAAAACGTTGGGTGAAAGGCAGAGATTAAATCCCCTGGTCAAACGTAGAGGAACAAGTACTTTGCATGGAAAACGCATGGTGTAAAAAGCATGTAATTKCCTGGTAAAAAAAAAAACACAGACGAACAAGTAGTTTTTCCATTTCTCCCAAAAGGATAGAGGCATTTCATTTTAGGTTAAGCAGAGAAATTAAAATTAACAAGATCCACACCAGTCCACATTTAATGGATAGTGCATAAACATCAGAGTGGAATCATAATGAACTTTAGTAGGAAACGATCTTTCCAGAGGGCAGAATCGAAGGGGTAAATTCATGGCGAGGGTCAGAGGGAAACCAACTCAACTCTAAATCAAAATTATTATTAGTGACTTCGCTTGAGAGTAATATTCGGATAGTACTTGGTGCATAATCAAGGGAATAACTCATGTCTATATTTCAACCATAATGTAAAGGATCAAAATTCATTAAACAAACATTCAAGCTTAGAATTAATAAAAAAAACACCGAAATCATTCAGAATCACTTCTAGAATTTAAACAACATTAATATCTTGTCTATTTCATCCTAAATTTTCAACACATTAAGCAATGAAAAAAAAAATGATTGTATGATTAATGTCCTAATTCAATTATAAATTTCACTAAATATTGTAACCGTCGACTGAGATTCACTTGATAATGTTTGTCAGCAGCCAATGTATTCTCCTTCTCCTGCTTACTAATCGTTGAGACCTCACTGGTACCTCCCACCCAACACTAGGGGTACTCTTCTTCCCCCTTATCCCCCCAAGCTGCAAAGGGGCCATGCACAACACCAGAGAAAAAATAGCTCCCATCTCACCTCGCAAGGTCAAGCTAACACTCTCTATTCAAGCTAGGCATCCAAAATCCCACAAGAAAAATCAGTCAAGAAAATGCGGCAGCATAACCTTACACATACCATTCGTGATCCATACCCCTTCTTCGCCATTTATATTATAGAGTTCTTTTTAGTGATACTTCCATTTGCACAATAATTTTGTTTTATTAAAAATTAATTACGAAAAATTCTCCCCCGCACACTTGTCACCCGATCCCTTAGTTGCACCAAAAATTCATTTAATTAATTAAATTAATTTTCCAATTTCTCTCACCCACCTAAAAGATTTCTTAAAAACGCTCCTCGATGTCCCTTTATTCCCTCACATTCTCTTAATGAATGATGCATTTCATAAAGTGTAGTTGAGTTCGAAATTGAAAAGTTCTCTAGACTAGATTCCCTTATATGTTCCACATTCCTTTTGTATTTAAGTTTCCCCTTTTTGGTCTAAGTTCTTGTTAGCAATATTTCTTGCTAGCGGGGATAGGAAATAAAAGAGTGGGTTAAAACCCACTTATCCAAGGTCTCGGGCAACATGCGCCCGTGGTAAACAGTAAGCAAGATCAGACGATCTGGATCAGCGTGCCCGGATCAACGGCGCACGGTGAATTCCGGACCCCCCTTGCCTTCCGACCTTTAAGCTGGGGGGGGGGTCCGGAATCGGGGGCGCATCTCTCCAACGACCCAGATGAGC
>JASDQU010308307.1:131472-143176 GCA_032191745.1 Picea mariana
AATATCTACAAGTGAATGAGGTAACCAAAGGATATCGAAGGCGAATTTCAAAGGGAAGGTGAAGTAAAGAAGGCTGAAATTCAAGGGAGTATAAATTCCTTTGATGATGCTTTCTAAGGTATGTTATTTACAGATCATCTCACCATTTTCACAATAAATTTTTTATAGAATGACTCAAACCGTGGAATCTGGAGGACGTTGAGGAAACATATCCAAGTAACTGTGATAAAAATTTCATCTTGTGGTCGTTGTATTTTTGTAGTTACACTCCATGGAAAATAGGGTTTGTGGCTAGTCCTGAAACTAGTCTAAAACATGTGTTTCAGGTAAAAAAATCATAACATTTTCATAACAAATCCAAATTCAGTATGACCAAATGTATTGGTTATTGTATAGTCTGTAGTATTATGTGTACCATTTTCAGATCCATACAACAAATATTCTTTGTGGGGCACACTCTACAAGTTCTCTCTCTAGAATAAGCCAGAATTCAACAAGGTATGTGATCATATACACCAGGTCTATTATAGAGTTACTGGATGATGAAATTGATGAGAGATTTTGGTTGAGGTGCATGTTGGGTACATGGTTGAAACAAGTAGTTGATGAGTTGAGGTGCACATACATGAGGTTTATAGTTGATGATGTTGGTACATCTTGATGAGTCATAGTTGATGAGTAGTTGATGCATGATTGGTACATACTTGGTGTTAAGCCCTAAATAGTGGCTCATTACCCCTTAATTATGGCATATTATATTAGTAATGTTATTTTATTTATGTTGCCTTTAGTCCATTAGTTGTAATTATACCTCATAGTCTCCTATATATACCAAGGAGACATTTTCATTTTGAATCATCTTGTAATTGTACATTTATGTGGGCATAAGGAGGTTGCCCCTTCAAAGAGGATTATTATCTACGTTTCTCTCTTTTTCAAGGCATTGAGTACTTATTCTGAGGTTTTTCTATGCTATATTGATATTTGGTTCTTAACATATGGTATCAGAGCTCAAGGTCTTGGGGTTTCACTGCTACATTTGAGACACCTTGGAAATTTTTCTATAAATTTTTTTATACAACATTTCAGAAGGAAGGGTTTGGAGGATATTTAGTAGATGGATCAAGGTATGTTGGGTTAAAATTTCAGCTCCTGAGGCCTTATAATTTTGGATACATAGCCTGTGCAAGATAGGGTTCTGGAATCATCCTGAACTGATTCATTGCAAATTTTTCTCTATAAACAATTTTATGTAACATTTCAGACCCTGAAATCCATAGGCTATTCACAGAAATTAGTAAGGTATGTGTGGTAAAATTTTAAGCTTCTGTGTCATCTTAAATTTGTAGATACACCTTTTGGAAGATAGGGTATCTATCTAGTCCTATTGACTAGTCTCAAAAAGGTGTTCCAGGTAAAAAATTCATAACTTCTTCCTAGAGTATCCAAATTGAGTGAGACTAGTTTCATTGGATAGTGGACATTCTGCAATATTTCTGGTACAAGTTCCAAAATTTTATATCATTTATGTTGTGTGGTGCATGCTATACAAGTGTGACATCCTGGAAAGGCCAAAAATCCGCAATTTTTGGGGAAGTTACTGTAAATTCCGCTTGGCACATCCAATTTTGATCAGGCCTATGGCATTGCAAAGAATAAATATCAAAGATCTACAAAAAATAAATTTCCATACCTAGAAGGGCCGAAACTTTGGATATACAGTAGAATAAAGATTGTCTAGCATAACCACCTCAAAATCAAGGTTCAAAAGTGATACTTGGCCAACATGCCACTCAAAAAGGGAACTTCTACACCAAATAAGCCTCCATAAAATCCTAATTGGACTCTTGATGAAGGTGAAGAAATGTGTAGGGACATAAATGATTTACAAAAGAAGACAGTAACAAAAGATGAACTACAAGAGATGGAAGGTAAGTTGGAGGCAATAAATACTAAGATGGATGGTTTAAAAGAGGAGATCATGGAAGGATTGAAAAATTTCGTAGTAGAGAGGACACCTGAAAGTGAAAATGTATCCCATGAAATTCATGATGAGGACACAAGGAAGGTGAATCAACAATGTAGAAACTCTAACTTTGGGTTGAATACCAACCACGTTCCTAAGATCGATATGCGGAAGTTTGATGGCAAGGACCCTATCACATGGATACTTCACATGGAGCAATTATTTGATCTACATAATGTTCCACATACACAAAAGGTATGAATTGCTTCTTTATATTTATAACCCAATCAATTTGTATGGTATAGATGGATTTTTTCTTGTAAATCACTCGTCACTTGGACAATCTTCATGGAATAAATGATAGCACACGATGAGGATACAAGGAGAAATACCTTCTTTAGCCAATTGATCAATCTCAATCAAAAGGGTTCAGTTACAGAGCACATTGAGAACTTCCAAAGATTGAATATAAATGTAACATATATTCCAGATGAGCACTTGATTGATGTATTCATAGGAACTTTAAGAGATAAAATTCAACACGAGGTTCGCCTTTGGGAACACAAATCATTGAAGAATGCATTTAGGATGGCAAGAAATGTTGAAAGTAAAAATATGGCTATGGCTACTAGAAGGACCAATCCTAACATCTATAGAGAGAATAATTCTCCTTCTTCTAAAACACCTCAACCTACAAGGTTGACACCTCAACAATTGGAGGAAAGAAAAGAAAAAGGTTTATGCTTTAATTGTGAAATAAAGTACAGTAAGGGACATAAGTGTGGTGAGAAGAAATTATTCTACATACATTGTGAAGAGGAAGAAGAACAAGAACATGAACAAGAACTATCTCAAGATGAAAACGTAGAATCAATTTCGTCTAAAGAGTTGACTCCCACGATATCGTGTAATGCATTGGTTGGAATTAGCACTCCTCAAACCCTCAAGATCGAAGGATATATCAAAAAGAAAAAGGTAATAGTCCTAATTGATTCTGGTAGTACTCATAATTTCATTCACTATAAATTAGCCAAAGATCTCAATTGCTTTGTATATCCAGCACCAGAGTTTCAAGTAATGATTGCAGATGGAGGAACTATCAATTACTCAAGAAAATGAAATAAGATCAATCTTACTATGGGGGAATATGTAATGAATAGTCCAATGATTGCTATACCCATGGGTGGTGTTGATGTTGTACTAGGAATCCAATGGTTACAATCATTAGGAACAATGGATTTTAATTTTCAATAACTTTTCATGAAATTTTCATTGGAAGGAAAATAAATTGAGCTAAGAGGTATCACAGGGAAACCCGGTAAGGTGATAAGCTCTAATGGCATGAAAAAATTATTGAAAAAGGGGAATCAAGGTGTTATTGCACAACTATGCTCACTAGATATTCAAACATCTAAGCCATCTATTCCTCTATATCTCCAAGGGATCATTGATAAGCATTCCCAAGTATTTGAAGATATTCTCAAAGGACTTCCACCCACTCGAAATCATGATCATGATATTCACCTAATTCCTGGCAGTGTTCCTCCTAACATTAGGCCATACAGATACCCTTATGCCCAGAAGAGTCAAATTGAGCACATGTTTGAAGAAATGTTAGAGGCTGGCATTATTAGACCTAGCCAAAGTTCTTACTCTGCACCAATGGTAATGGTATTCAAGAAAGATGGCTCATGGCATATGTGTCCATATTATAAAGAGCTCAACAAGATCACTATTAAATATAAGTTTCCCATTCCTGTCATTGATGGATTGATATATGAACTACATGGAGAAATCTATTTCACAAATTTGGATCTTCGTTCAGGCTATCATCAGATTAGAATGAAAGAAGAAGATATCCCAAAAACAACATTCTGAACTCATGAAGTCCATTATGAATTTTTGGTCATGCCTTTTGGCCTTACAAATGCACCTTCCACATTCCAAGGGTTGATGAATTCCATTTTCAAGCCCTTCCTTCGAAAATTTGTGTTTGTATTTTTTTGATGATATACTAATCTATAGCAATTCTTGGGAGGATCATGTGCGACATGTTGACAAGGTGCTAAAAATACTAAAGGAGAAACAACTATATGCCAAACCATCCAAATGTTTCTTTGGAGTGAAGGAGGTAGAGTATTTGGGTCATATTATATCTCATGAAGGTGTCAAGGTAGACCCTAACAAGATTAAGGCCATGATGGACTGGACAATTCCAAAAACATTGAAGAATCTTAGAGGATTTATGGGTTTGACATGTTCCTACTACAAGTTTGTTCGACACTATGGAAGAATAGCAGCACCTTTAATGACACTAAATAAGAAGGATGCATTTTCATGGACTCCAGAGGCAACTAAATATTTTGAACAACTTAAAGAGGTGATGTGAAAATCTCATGTCTTGACCACTCCAGACTTCACAAAAACCTTTATTTTGGAATGCGGTGCCTCAGGAAATGGAATTAGTGATGTCCTAATGCAAGAAGGAAGGCCCCTGGCTTTTGAAAGTCAACCACTCAAGGGAAAGGACTCACACAAACCCATTTATGATAAGGAAATGATGGAAATAGTACATGAATTGAAGAAATGGCATCCTTACCTAATAGGTAGGCACTTCAAGGTCAAAACAGATCATGATAGTCTTAAATACTTCTTGGAACAAAGACTATCTTCATAATAACAACAAAAATGGGTAACCAATATATTGGGTTATGATTTTGAAATCGTCTATAAAAAATGGAAGCAAAATGTTGTGGCAGATGCACTCTCAAGGAAGGATGAAGATGTTGAGGCCTTTCTCTGTGCTATCTCAATCATTCAACTTGATTGGATAATAGAAGCAAGGGATGAATGGAAGAAAGACGAAAAAGTGTGGACTCTCATTCAAAGGTTGCAGCAGGATTCCAGTACATTAGATACATTTACATGGAAAAATGATTCACTATGGTACAAAGATCACTTATATTTATGTAAGAAATCCCAACTCAAACAAAAGGTAGTATTGGAATTGCACACCTCTCTAGTAGGAGGTCACTCGGGATTTTTAAAAACCTACCATAGGGTCAAGAAGGATTTTTTTTGTGATGGCCTTAAAAATGATGTTCAAAGGTTTGTGGTGGAATGTTTGGTTTGCCAACAAAACAAGGTGGAAATAATGAAGACCCCGGGTCTTTTACAACCATTAGCCATCCCAAGTTAGCGTTGGGAGGAGGTTTCCATGGATTTCATCACAGGGTTACTGAAGTCTGAAGGAAAGAGTGTGATCATGGTGATTGTTGATAGACTGANCAAGTACACACACTTTTGTGCACTCTCTCATCCCTTCAAAGCTAATATAGTTGCCACCACATTCATGGAGACTGTTCAAAAGCTACATGGAAGCCTAAAGATTATTGTAAGTGGTAGAGATCCCATCTTCATTGGACATTTTTGGACATAACTATTTTCTTGTTTGGGTACTCAATTGGCTCATAGCTCATCCTATCATCCTCAATCTCATGGATAAACTGAGATAGTGAACAAATGTCTAGAAGGATACCTTCGTTGCTTCGTCTCTGATAAACAAACACAATGGTTCAAATGATTACCCTTGGCAGAATGGTGGTATAACACTTCCTTTCATACTACAACAAAAATGACACCATTTATGGCACTCTATGGATACCACCCTCCTTCCATCACTTTTTCTCTAAAAGAAAAATATAAGGTTCAAGTAGTGCAAGATCACATTGAGCATCAACAACAAGTTCTCCAAATATTAAAGGACAACCTGACCATGGCACAAAATCGTATGAAACAACAAGTAGATCAACATCGTAGTGAAAGAATTTTTGAAGTAGGGGATTGGGTATTTTTAAGACTACAACCATACAAACAAATGTCCCTCAAGCAAGCCAAGAAGGACAATAAATTATCACCAAAGTATTATGGCCCTTATAAGGTGTTGCAAAAGATTGGTACTATGGCATACAAATTGGAGTTGCCTGCATCTTCACGAGTACACCCAGTTTTCCATGTTTCATGCTTAAAGAAGGTTATAGGTGACAAGATCCCAATTCAAACTATATCACCAGAACTTGACGAGGAAGGAAAAATCATATTGGATCCTGAAGCCATCATTGACACAAGAATTTTCTAGTTGAGGAATAGATCCATTTCAAAGTATCTCATTAAATGGAGGAAACTATCGGTTGAATATTCCAATTGGGAAGAAGAGTCTTTTATACAGAAGCATCCAAAGTTACTCAAGCATTGAGAACAACACTTGTCTCAACGGGAGGGGCATGCTAAGACCTAAATAGTGGCTCATTATGTAGAAATTTCGATACATATAATGTATTCCTGTGATTCTCCTGATCTAACAATTTACGCCACTATTAAATACATAATTTCTTCTACTATTATTCTTGTGGAAAATTAAACCACGATCACAACCACAATCACAAAGTGAAATATCAATAACAAATAACACATAAGTTTTACCAGGAAAGCGTAAATCTAAAAACCCCACTATCATATATTATGTATATCATGAATCATGAAACAATCTCATACAAAACTCTAATCCAAGAGCTCTCAGTACAATACAATCGTCTCACACTGTCATACACAAATCGGAAAATACATGTGCCAATTCCTGTGTCCAGATAGCTTGCCTCCTCTACACAATCTCTGCAATTCGAATTCTCACAATGATCATTGAATTGCATAGTTTGCACATGCTCATAAGCATATTCACTGCATGTGTGATCAAATCACAACTGATAGCCAAACTGTCCCTTTCACCTGTTATCTTAACTGGGTCTCCACTGAATCTGATATGCATGTAGTTAACCGTGGTGAATCTTCAGTTGCATATGAATTCATTGATTAACTGAACTCTCACTAGTGCATGTTTAGTTACAACTAGTACCACTGATCTTAACTCACTTAACTACACTTATAATTCTATTACAAATCCAACTCACTCAGTTATGAATGAAATAATAGATTAATATTTATTGTCTAATTTATTTAAGGGAAAAATAAATTAGACACATATTTCTTGTTGACTTTTCAACACTCCCTCTCAACAAGAAAGGGATTATCCTTCACCCCAATCCTGTCTCTATGATATTCGAATTTGCTCCTGGTGAGCGCCTTCATCAAAATGTTTGCATCCTGATATTCCGTAGGAATGTACTGAAGCAACATGATCTTCTACTGCACACAATCTCTAAGATGATGATACCGGATATCTATATGCTTAGATCTATCATGAAACATAGGATTAATCGAGAGTTTAATGCAACTCTGATTATCACAATAAATCACTATCGGATCTAAATGAGAACCCAACAAACCAACCAAGATCTTCCTCATATAGATATCCTCACATGCAACTTGGCTCGCTACCATGTATTCTGCTTCCATTGAACTAAGTGCCACGGATCTTTGTTTCTTGTTGTACCAAGAAATAGTTGTAGATCCGATACTAAAGATCCCTCCTGATGTGCTCTTTCTGTCCATTGGGCTGCCTTCCCAATATACATCCGTGAAGCCATGAAAATCCACCTCATCTGTCTGTCTATACCATAATCCATACTCAGATGTGCCCTTCAGATATCTCAGGACATGCTTACCCGCCTTCCAAAAGATTTTGGTAGGCTTAACCATCGCTTGACTCAGTTGGTTAACCGCATAGAAAATGTTCGGTCTCGTATTCACTAAATACATTAGCGAACCCACTAACTGTCGATAGACAATAGCATCCACTACTTCTCCAGAAGTAGCATCCCATTTCCTCCAGTTTCCTGGAAGAGGAGTATCCATGGGTTTGAAACCCTCCATGTGAAACTTACCCAGTATCTCTCTTGCATACTTTCCTTGAGACACAAAAATTTCACCATCTCGTNCGTTGCCATATTTCCAAACCAAGGAAATAATGAAGATGGCCTAAATCCTTCATCTCAAACTCCTTTTCAAGGTCATCCTTTCATGAGTGTATCAACTACTCATCACCAGTAAGTATCAAATTATCAACATAAAGCACAATGATTAAAAGATTACCCTCCACCACAATTTGGTATAGGTTTGCATCTGCTTTACTTTTGGTGAAGCCTAATCCGGTGAGATAGATATCTATCTAAGTGTACCAAGCACGAGGTTCTTGCTTCAGCCCATATAATGATCTCTTGAGTCTGCACACATGCGACTCTTTGTCAAAGGTCTCAAAACCTTCTAGCTGCTCAATGTACACTTCTTCCTCAATGATCCCGTTGAGGAACGTAGTTTTTACATCCATCTGATGATTGCGTCAACCCATTTGTGTTGAGAGTGCAAGGATGGATCTTATGGAAGAGTACCTTGCGACAGGTGCAAATGTCTCATCATAATCTATCCCCTCGATATGTGAGAATCCCCGGGCCACAAACCTGGCCTTGTATTTCTCCACACTCCCATCAACAACTTGCTTTACCTTGTAGATCCATCTTGAACCTACCACTGATTTATCAATCGGTCTTGGGAAAATTTCCCATGCACTGTTTTTGACAATGGAGTCATACTCCTCTACCATAGCATCAACCCAAGTGGGGTCCTGCACTGCTTCCTAAAAGGAAGATGGTTCAGTCACAATACATTTTCTCATGAGAGCCATGTATCTAGCAAATTGATCAGGAGACTGTCTCTGTCTGCATTGTGAAGTAGGGGTTCCTACATTCTGTGCAACATCTAGTCTCAATCTATCAGCTTCCGTGGTACACTTTCTACCATTTCTGATGGATGGCTCTGCTTGAGTGGTTTCCTCCACTCCATGAACCTCTTCATGTGGCTAATCCACATCTTGAGACTCATCCTTAGGAACTAGAAGTTCCTCTTTTTCATCCAATTCTATCTCCCTCTCAAGCGACAACCGCATGGCTTTCCCCTCATCGAATTTTATATCCTGTTGCATAACAGTCATCTTACTGTTCGAAAAATACACACGATAATTATGGGGTGTTTCTGTGTATCCCACAAATATCCCAACTTTAGCAGTCAGTTCCAGCTTCTTCTTGGCATCCTTGGTCACATGCACATAAACAGATGAGCCAAAATTTTTAAAATGAGAAACATCAGGTTTATTACTAGTAAAATCTTCTTCAAGTGTACTCATGCCAAGTACTCTATGAGGACAACGGTTCTACACATAAACTGCAGTATTGCATGCTTCTGCCCACAAATGCAATGGTAGGCCCTGATCATGCAACATCGCTCGTGTTGCACCTACGATCATTCTTTTCTTTCTCTCCACAACCCCATTTTGTTGCGGGTTATGAGGCACTATGAGTTCTCTTCGAATTCCTTCTCTGTTGCAGAAGTCTTTGAATTCGTTAGAGATGTATTCTCCACCATTATCACTCTTTAGAGCCTTCACTTGATTCCCCTACTCTTTCTCCACCAATGCTTTAAACTCACAGAAATTTGAGAATGTTTGATCCTTCTTCTGCATGAAGAATATCCAACATTTACGAGAAAAGTCATCAACAAAAATAACATAATACCTATGTTTTTTTGTTGAAGCAACTAAGAATGGTCCACACACGTCGGTGTGAATTCTCTCCAGGATTACCAAAGCATGGTTATCCTTTTCATAAAAGGTGTACTTTACATACTTCCCAAGGGTGCACCCCTTGCACTGATCTAACTGAGCAAGTGTTCCCATTGGAAGTCCAGTAGATATTTTCTGCATGATCTTCAAGGCTCCATGATGAAGATGGCCCAATCTCCTGTGCCATAATTCTCCCTCATCCTGGCTCACCACTTTTTCTGCCTTGCCTATCATGGCATTGCAGCCATCTACCTCTAGCATGTAGAGATTCTTAACTCGAATCCCTATCTTATTGACTTGACCTGTTGCTTTATGTCACAGGTAGGCTTTACCACTGCTAAAAACAACATCATAGCATCTATCCTCCAACATTGCAACTGAGACCAAGTTTTTCTTTAGACCTGGAACATGCATAACATTTTTCAATTGAAATGGTTTATCTGACTCCCTCTGAAAGGTAATGGTACCAATACCAGTTGCATTGTATCATCCATCGTCTCCCATCTCTATATGCATTCTGAGATCTTTCTCCTCCAATTCAATGAAAGACTCTTTATCTACTGTCATGTGGAAGGAAGCACCACTATCCAAATACCACACCGATCCCAATGCACTTGAAGCCATGCATGTGATCAAAGAGAAATCAATCTCAAATTGTGAGACAAGAGCCTCACCAATTGCAGCTCCAGCAACCATCTTGTTCTTCTTCTTCTGTGGACAGTTAGTAGCGAGATGCCCATGTTCGTGACAGTGAAAACACTTCACTTTGGACAAATCCATCTTCTTGAATTTAGACTCGGATTTTGATTGGAATTTATTCCCTTTCCCTTTCCTTGCCTTGGCAGTCAAAGAACAATCCTCTTCATCATCATGCTTTGATGAAGATCCATCTTTGGTGTTCCGCCTGAACTCCTCTTGCACTAGATCCGACCACAGTCATTCCCAATCCAACAATTTTTCCCTTCCATTGACAGAGTCTTGATAACTGTGCCAACTCTTAGGAATCCCAAGGAGCACTAAGCTCACTAAATCATTAGCAACGACTGTTATTCCCACACTTCTAAGCTCATCCCAACATTGGACAAACTTCGTGAGATATTTTGGAATGGCGTCGCCTTTTTCCATCTTGATCTTCCTAAGCTTATCTTTGAGTGCCAATTTCCTATGGTCACTACTGTTTTGGAATAGATTCGTCAAAACCTTCCACATTGAATATGGTGTGGTTTTCCCATGGAGACTTGAGACAATGTGGTCTTGTACTCCCTCCAACAGAATCCTCCTCGCCTTTGCTACTTTCTTTTTCCATGCATCAAGATTTGTAGTGTTTGTCGCATCCGACTTAGGAACATCGTTGTCAATGTAACCCTTCAAGCCATTGTCTTCGAGTACTGCCTCCATCTTGTCCTTCCAAGAAATGTAGTTAGAGCTACCCTCGAGTGCATACTCCAAACTCAATCCATTGAAAGACATTTTTGATCTTGAATCAAGTGTCGCACCAAGAAAATCTTGCAAATTTGATTGTTATCCAACCCAAAACTCAACTCCTGTAATCCCTCTTCCCTGGGAGGTTCACACCCCTCATGAGAGTAGCCTGAGGGAGTTCACACCCTGCCTGTGTGTAGCCTGCGAACTTTCCTGGGAAGTTCACACCCTGCTCCATTGTAGCCTGCGAGAATGCCAATGAAGTTCGCATCCTACTTCACTGTTAGGGTGAGGGAAGTTCGCACCCTGCTCCACTGTAGCCTGTGAGAATTCCAATGAAGTTTGTACCCTGCCTTTGTCTAGGGTGCTAGAATTATTGTTCCCGAAAATGACAGAAGTTTTTAGTACTAGCGCTCACACCCAGCTAGAGACGGGATCTGGGAGAATGAAATTATGTTCGCACCTCACTTTCTTAGCTCCGTGGCCTCCGTGGCTCTGATACCATGTAAAAATTTTGATACACTAAATGTATTCCTGCGATTCTCCTGATCTAACAATTTATGCCACTGTTAAATACATAAGCGCTTCTACTATTATTCTTGTGGAAAATTAAACCACGATCACAACCATAATCACAAGGTGAAATATCAATAACACATAACACATAATTTTTACCGGGAAAGCGTAAAGCTAAAAACCCCACTATCATATATTATGTATATCATGAATCATGAAACAATCTCATA
>JASDQU010308308.1:1008-19147 GCA_032191745.1 Picea mariana
GTGTGATTTTCAAAACCACCAAAACATTCATCTTGAGAGGAATTAGAAGATAAACAAACATTACATACCTCATGTTCATGCATGTACTTGGTAAGGGTTTCCTTTACCTCATGAAGTTGATTCTCCATCTCATGCAACTTTTAAAGAAGCTGGTCTTTCTCCTTCTTCATGGCCATCAACTGCTCTTCAAGGGCAATTCTCTCCTTTCTATCTTCACACATCTCTTTCATCACATCTCTCATGGTTAGAATTTCCTTCAACATCTCTTTGTCAAAGAACTTAGATAATGAAGATGTATGAGAACTACCAATGTTTGAAGCTTCCTCCATCCTTGCAAGATATCAAACTTCAACACAAAACTTGCACAAAAACCAATAGCTAAATCTCAAGCTATCAATGGCAAACACATGAGCAAAACAAACTATGCTCTGATACCACCAGATCTGAAAATAGAAGGCTGACTTGTTATGCTATGCAAGCACCCTCTACTTCTTTAAAATAAACTTTACAGGACTTGCTTCATGTGTTAAAATATGCAAAATAGATTATGTGCTAAGTTTTGTGCTTCTTCTTTTAAATTTTTATGTGTGAGGTCTTTGCAAGGTTAGATAAGTTGTTTTCATAAATACAACAACAAATAATAACCAGCAAACACTCACAACAAGAACAACATGATAAAGGAGTTCACCCCTCTCCGGGCTACATCTCCTTGAGCCTCCATCAATGGAGTTGGCTCTCTGGGATTAATTTGTCAAAGATTCTTTTACAAGCTGCTGCTCAACTCCAATGGAAATACTGGCTGTACCATTGGGATCAGAATACATAAAAACCCCAAAAATGACTAATAAAACTCTGAAAACGGATCATGGCTCATCCAGGCATGACCTCTTCTACATGTGGCCTTAAGCTTCCCTGAGCTTCTCTTTGGAAAAAACACCTGTAAAAGTCCTCAAATGGATCTGAAACCTATCCCAAAATCTTCAGAGCATAATAATTAGTCAAAAATGATTATTCAATCATAGAAAACAAATATAGGCTCATATGAGCAAGACCTCAAACAATGAGGGCTTCAAGCTCCCTAGAGCTTCCTGAAACTTCAATGGTTAAAAACATGCAAAAGAAGTCTTCAAATGGCTTTGAAAACAATTCCAATGGATTTAGAACGTCCAAAAAACCCTAGCTGGGCTTTTACGACACCTCATTCGACCAAAAAATGAAGAAGATAGGTCTCCTGCCATTCTCTTCCTTCAAGCTTGTTGTCTCTGGTTCGCCAAAATGCACCTCCTGTATGTTGAACCCAGAACACACGCTTATTTAAGCGCAAAAACCTGGCACTGGACGCAAACGCGCCAACGATGCGAACTGTAGGACGGTTAAGGGCGCGCCAGCCCCTAACAGCCTAGCTCTCGGGCACATGAGGGTCATGTGACCTCGCGCATTTTAAAAAGGGCTTCATCCCATAGACAAATAGAACCGTTACATTTGGCGGGTCATTTCAACCATTTTAAACCACAATGTAAAACCCAAAACACGCGCCCATTGTACCGAAGCCATATGTCATGGTCGTATGGTATATATGTTATAACCACAGGTTGGGGCTAAGCCCCAGCCCGACCCCCGCCCACATATACAAAAGTTTGAACTTAAATAAAATGCAAAAGGTTATATGGTAAGCAACAATGTGTGGGCGTATTGGTCGGGCGAACTTTGTTAAGGCTTTACACCGGTGGGGAGGTCCAGGGTTCGACCCCCACAGACCCCATAAAATTTTAAATAACAAACCAATAGCCAATAAAGGGGTGCCACGTGGCAGCCCATGACTGGGCCACGTGGCATCATACCATGGACCAAAAATGATGCCACGTGTCAGAATACCATTCGCCTTCAGATACCAATCGAAAATTGCCATGTCATCACATGCCACATCAGTGTACGAACGTACGGCCTCTGTCATGTCATCCTACGGCCCTGCCACGTCAGCCTGTACGAACTGCATAGTCAGCGTCCTTTTTTTTTTGCCTGTTTGACGATTCGAACAGATCATGATATCTCTCGCTCCCGACATCCGTTTGAGATGAAATGAGTTGCATTGGGTTCGCAACAATGAGGCCTACGCTCTTGTTTGATTTGAAGCAATTCCGAGCACTTTGATTTTTGGGCTAAAATTTGACCCCTGGTCTAGATTTTGAATCCTGGAAGACTCAAAGTGGAAATAAAAGGAAGATCAACGTTTCCATAAGAAGGAAAAAAAAAAGGTTCCCTAGGAAAAGGGGTCCCTTGGTTGGTCGTTCTGGGAACTGATGCCATATATACATACTTAACCTAAGGTTTGGAAGGGAAAAAAAACATCACACACTAAAAAATATCTAGGAAGTAAACAAACAAACAAAAACCTTCTCAGAGTGAACACACTAGTTGGTGATGAAATATAACGTCGCGATATCAAAATAAGAAGGGGATGAGATAGAGTGGGTGGATCAGTTATGCTGGCAACCTGCTTAATGAACTTACACCCTAGTGCAATTTCCCTCATGGTATAACCGTGGGTCATCCTATAAGGAGCCTGAGTAAGTTTGACCAATGTTTGTTCCAGGTACAAAAAATACTTTCCCTTTTGTTGTCACCTCGTGTATGAACCCTAAATATTATCACTGCTAAGTTCACCACTTACAACAACAAAAGTATGGGGAAACAATCGATAATCGAATATACACACAAGGGCAGGGCCGTTTAAGACTTGAAATCCCCTTGAGAGGTGTCTCCCACAGAGGTGTGATCCTCTCAAGTGATCCCCAAGTGTCTTTCGACACCATTTGCAATACATGCAGACCATTCCATCGACACCAATGAAGTGGGGTTAGTTACTCAGTTGGCCCCAATGTGACCTCGTGATTGACCCTTGTTTGAGAAGGGTTGCCCAGAACAATGATGCAATAAATGTATTTCTCTCCCTAACTCAGGATTCTATGTTTTTTTTATAGATTTGGAGAGTTATCCTTAACACCTATTCCAAATCCCTACAACAAATCTAATGTAGGTTTGCTACCAGTGAAAAATTAAATTTTCTAAAACGATTTTAATTAGTGCATTAATTTTATGGTTTTTTTTACTCACAAGGAAAATGACATGGACAAGATGATGTTTTGACCAACTCTAAACCATGCAAAGAAATGAAAATGAAATGTTTCACTTCGATGAACGTTACATTACGAGAAGGAGAAAACCTTTTATATTCCTAGATGCACAATGCCCCAAATTCATTAAACCAAAATGCTCACTAATCAAAATGTTTCTTCCCAAAGCAACTAAAAATTCCCACCAACTAAAGCAATGCAAGTATTGAAAATTTCAATTTCAAAGATAGATTTAAACACATCAAAATAGTAGCAAGTCTCTTTAAAAGCAAAAGAAATCCAAGCAATGTATTTTAAAACGAATTATTCAATAAAAGGAAGAAGTTCTCTTTCACTAAATAATTCACAATATAGATGCTTTGAGAAAAAAAAACAATAACTAGACTAAAAGACACTCAAAGAAAGAGCTAAGAGATTATAACCCTTTCAGAAGAAAGCAAAATGCTATGAACTATGAAAGCAATAATGGAATTTTGATAAAAATATCAAAAATTGCAAAAATGGCTAAAAGGCAGACTTAAGACTACAAGGATCAATATCAAGTCGAATAAGAAAACCAAAAATCCAGACCAAATCCAAATCTGAGATTCCAAGAGGGAAAAAACAAGAAAACGTTGATTTTTTAGTAGTGTCACAGTCTATAATGGATAGAAGTGCGACAATTTGTAGTGTCACAGTTTATAAGCTAACACAGTGTGACAATGTCACACAGTCTCTCAAAGGAAAGTGTGACAAACATTTCAAAAAAAATAAAAGAAACAGTTCTGCAAAAATAATAGTGAATTTGAGATCTGAGAGTCAGACTGGATCATCCAGTGACTCAGAAGATTAAACTCAAGCAAAAAAAAGGCAAAGTCCAAAGCAAAACCAGGAGAACAAAACGTTCCCCAGTCGAATCACCAATTTTGTTTACGAATAAATTAGTCAATGCAGACATAGACCAATCTCCCTAGCTTGGGAACCCAAAGCTAGAACAAAACAAGACCGAACATATAACTTTCCCTAGGTTTATGTAATACAAATTACTATCTAGTAAGAGCTCACACCTTTTAATCAATGGTTGTCATCGCTAGTTGTAGTTTCCAACTTTGTCTTAAGACTTGTGGGTGATAACCTGTAAGAAAACAAAAGCCAACAAGAGAGAAAGAAAAAAAAGTATAATTTGATAAAAACCTATGCAAATGATCAAGGAGAAATGCAACAAAGATAACCTAAAATGGATAGCATTTGTGGGAAAGAACATGTATTGTTGTATTAATAATAATGCAAGAGATTAAAACCAAATACTTGATGTTGTGGATTCCCTCCCAATGATTCTTTGGTCCAACACACGCCCTTTCTCCTATGAGTTCTGACACCATAGGTTTGATACCAACCCATCCACGTCAAAATTCACCTTAACAAAGTAGAAGATAAAGCCATGATTGACCACTATTCATGATTGATTCATTGATTATTCATTAGCTTTCTTCATGAGAGATTCTTCCTTTTATAGATTTGAAAAGGAAGGGATGAGAAAGTTAGGATGAGAGGTTAGGATCCCACCAAATTAGGAATATGGGTGAGATCCAAACCAATCGGAGGACACCTCATCTCCGAAGCTTTTATTCTAGAAACTTATAGAATTTCTTCTTTTTTCCTTTGTACAAACAATGTCGCACCCTATGAACTAGCAACATGCGACACTGTCATAGGCTATTGTGGTGCAACATGTGACACTTTAAGGGTGTTGCATGCTACAGTGGTGCAACATGCGACACTTTCATAAATTAGGGTTTTTAAAGGAATTTCCATAGTTTCATCTCTCTAAGAAAAGTTTTTCTTCCATCTTCTTTATGGATTAAGGAAATAATCCTTTGAATGACAAAGGGTAGGTGCATATCATCAGTGGTCATAACTGTGGAGAAAATAATGTGTAACAGCGGTGGTATCTAAGGAAGAAAGTGCATCTACTTTTTTATGAAATTAGCAACTAGGCCATATGAGAAAGAAAGGGTTGGGGATGCAGGTACTGGTAAACTATAAATTACTTCCAAACTTACAATATTTGAATTTATGCAATTTTTATATCTCTATTGGTTGTAGTGATGGAGACGAGGGATGTAGATTGTGGGATCCTACTACCCACAAAATCATCACTAGCAAAGATATGTACATGAARCAATYARAAGCTATTCATGACCRYAAAGGGAGATTTGTTTGCRAAMTCAAGGAATGATCGTATGGCCTAAGGTAACCAAGAAACAGTAAAAGATGTTTAATTCCTTCATGGTGARCCRAATTTTACTAAAAGTGAGTATTATCATTGTGTTTCATTGACATAGTCATTATCTTGGTGTTATATGTTGAYGATATGCTTGTTGCAAAAAAAACATGGTTGAGRTCACYAGGTTAAAGGCTCAGTTGGCTAAGATGTTTTAGATGAAGGATCTAGGAGAATCAAAACAAATCTTGGGCATAGAAGTRCATAGAGACGGGAAAAATRGTAAACTTTGGTTGTCRCAATAGAATTCTATGGGGAAGATGTTGATGAGGTTCAATATGAACATTGTGAAACCATTAAATATCCCTTTATCTTTTCATTGTAATATTTCTTCAAGTTTATGTCTTGGTAGTAAGGAAGAAAAGGATTATATGTCTCATGTACCATATGCTAMTACAGTAAGAAGGTTGATGTTTATGATGAAGAAATCCTAAAAATTGGAAGGCCTATCCCCATCCCTTACATTCAMAAGTTCTTCAATTTSGAAATTAAGTAGGATTTCCCTAAAACCTAGACTCAACGCCTCATTATTCTTATTTTAAAAAGTGGGGATAAAAACAATCCCTCTAATTATAGGACCATTATGATTAGTCCTCTTTTATCCAAGTTATATGGAATTACTATAGAAAAGAAGATCAATGTATGGCTAGAAAGCCATGGAAAAAGAGTTAAGGGCCAGGCTGGATTTAGGGGCTAAAATTCCATGGTAGACCACCTTGTTATGCTTAAGATTATTGTAAAGGAGTGTCACAATAATAAAACCAATATCTTGTGTTGTTTCATTGACTTTAGAAAAACATTTGACATAGTGCCTAGAACTAACCTTTGGAATATATCAGAAGAGATAAATGTTCCTTTCGAGTTGAGAGCTATTGTTATAAGGCTATATGAAAATGCTATTGTCAACTTTAGGAACATTCGGGGCTAGTCACAAAAAATAATTATAATATAGGAGTTAAGCAAGGTTTCCCCCTATCCCGCACCCTTTTTTGGATATATATAAACACGTTAGTGGGTTATTTGGAACAAGCAGGATGTGTCGACACATCTCTGGTTCGAATAATCATCATCCTTCTTTATGTTGATGATATTGTTCTTATGGCGAGGAGTCCCTATGGTCTCAATAAACAACTAAAATCTTCAAGGATTTTTTCTCTAGTATGGGTATGACTATTAACATTATCAAGACAAAGGTTATGGAAATCAAATCCAAAAGGATCATTTACGCTAACTTCATGTATGATGATAATAGCTTGGAAGAAGTGACTTCATACAAATATCTCATATTGATATTCATCATAAGCTTAAGTAGAACTATGGCATAATCTAGAAGATCAAAAGTATCTCTCTATTTTAACTAGAGTAAAGAAGAACATCAACATTGCTAAAATAAGGACAAACTCTCACAAGCTCCATAGTGAAACAAGGCGTTCAACAATTCCTAAAACATTGTGGGTTGAAAGAATTTGTCATCTTTGTGATACTAAAAGAATTGAAAAGGAAAAACACTTTATCATGGAATGTTCAACATATACCCACATTAGATCTCAATTTCAAAATATTTGTTACTAAAATGATTTAATAATGTTTTTCTTAAACTTTTTCCAGGACACAAAAATAAAATTTTAAAACAAATTAAGTAATTCCTTTTTCTTTTTTTTAAGTTACTTAAATCAAAATGGTGAGACATTAATCACCATCACCATTTGAAATATTTAATAACCATAATAATTTGAAAATTTAAAGAAATAGATGAGTAGCATCTTCAAATGAGTTTAAAACAAGATATAACAAAATAGCGGACTTCAAAATCCATGGAGTGCATTTTATATTTTTTTCTTTGCTTTTACATAAGTTTCATGGCAATATCTACAATAAAACGTTAATAGGTTATGGAAATAATACAATCAACACAGAAGCATGATAATCAGACACAGCACTATGATCTATCAATAATTCAGTGACATTTAGAAATGATAGAGAATATTTAAGCTGGGAAATGAGATTGTAAGCCTCATGAGAGCAGGGCAGGACTGATTTAACACTATGGAAAAACTATATTCATACAAATATTTCAGTACCGCCAAATAGGATGAAAATGACCATAATCAATATTTAACCATCATAGCAGAGTGATTTTTACTTTAGACAGGAACATAACCAAGCCCTTGGCTTAGTATTTCTGGCATGGAATAAGATTTCTATTATTTCATTACATGTTCACTTCTCTTGAACTTCGATATCAATTCACATTTTCTCAAACTTCACATCTTCGTGATTAAGCTATTCACGCAGTGAAAATTATTGAAGCCACAAAATATTTGGGCTAGTTGCAAGATGAACATGCTTGATTATGGCCCAAATGAAACAAGTGCACTATTACAATCTTAAGAAAATGAGGTTGTCTTAGAAAATATCACGATAGAATATAAGTAACCCATGGTTTGAAATCTTATCTTTTACCTGGATTAATTGGAATTGGTGCTGCCAAATAAGGACCACCTGAGACTCCATTTGTTACAGTGAAGCCTGTTCCCAGAGCCAGCTGAGAATGTATAGRTAAAAAACAAAAAGAGAAAGAAAAAGAAGGGCAAAGGTGCAATGGGCTGCATATGGTCCTTTAGTCAGGGAAACAGGAGCAAGCTRCCCCTCCTTCACAACAGTAAAACGGTCAAGCCGGAGCCTAAATATAATATCTTTCATGGTTTTGGCCTGTTGTTTTAGGCTTTAGCATAGAAAGCAATTTTTCAGTAGATCTAGACGAGTCAAACATTGAATTTTAGACCCTGGAGAAGATTTACCCAAGTAGTATTTGTGGCAATCTTTTATAGTATATCATGTTTGTGTTCATAGAATTTTACATAGAATTTTACTTACCAAGAAAAAACATAAGCTCTGCATTCTTTCAGCAAACCCGGATGCTTAATATGCATGAACTTGGAAGAACATGGTGCTGGACTGCCAGAACTGGTGTTATAGTCAAATATCTCTCAATGAGTATTTGATTATGCTAAGATAAAAATGGAGGTGCTAAAGATAGAAAATGAATACCATGATCACTGATGTATCTCCACGATAGCAACCAAAGCATAAGAAAAATAACATACAACACAGAAACCAAACAAGTTGATTAATTCAGATCAATATTTTGTTATACAAATGCAAGGTGACTATCAACAGTCATGGATAGGTGCCCTTAGTGCTGTAATGCATTACAGTTTTTTGCCTGCCAATGTGGAGAAGAAAGCTACTCAAGGGACTCTCTGATCTGTGCAAGAGGATTTCTTGAAGAATTCAATACAGTCTTCAATGACCTCGGTATAATGCGAATCTGGTGAAAAGTGGCCTGGATAGCACTTGACTGCAGAAGGGTGATGATTCCTCGCACAAGTAGAAGAAGAAGATCCATTCTTTGAGAATGAATGGAAAAGTGTACGCATTAAACGTTCGAGCATCCTCACTGGGGACAGACAGAGACTTGAGCTCCTGCACAGCTTTGGAATGCCCAATCTGTTCCTCGATCTCCCACATGCCTTTGCCTTA
The DNA here is from genome assembly GCA_032191745.1 of Picea mariana. NCBI lineage: Eukaryota > Viridiplantae > Streptophyta > Pinopsida > Pinales > Pinaceae > Picea > Picea mariana. The sequence continues at coordinate 9,949 of JASDQU010308308.1, forward strand.
TATCTTTTGCTTCTGTTCTTATTGCTTTTCTCAGGGCTTGCTCTTTCAGCAGCCTTCTCCAGTACATCAGGGATGAACTCACACATAGGAACATTTTTCTTGTCACGGGTAATCTTTCTTCTAATCAATATACTTACTTTCTGAGTATATTCTAATGTCCAGGACTTTATGTGGCTTTGATCAAATATACTTCCTGAAAATATTTGAAATGTTAATCAATATGCTTTCTGCGCATTGAGTTTGGACTAAATATACTTTCTGGGTATATTGATTTTATGCATATACTTCCTAAGAATACCATGAGTCTTGCAACATTGAATTCTGATTCATATATATGTGTGGGGGTATATATTTGTTTTGAACAATGTACACCACATTTTTCAACAGAACTACAACATGAACATTGAACAAATATACTTACCTAGTATTTTTGTTTTCAGCAAGCCACAGCCACTGCTAGAATGTGGGTGCCTGACAGAATTATGTATGATTCCAGCTCAAAATCTCAAAAAACCAGTCCTACAACTTGATTTTTTATCAAATATACTTTGTAAGTACGTGTGTTTTGGTGAATGCACTTTGTGAATATATCACTAGGCCTACAACATGAGATTTCCAATGCTGGGTCTCCTCAGTTTTTGCATCTATGACTGATGATTCTTATATCACCAAAGGATTAATGTGTACTAAGCATCTCATTTCCCACTTTCCTTTCTCTCAGAGCTGCAGTGATGGAATGTACAAGTTATTGGTTAAGAATTGTCATATAAGCCGACGTTGGCTAGGAAACAAACTGTGAATTAGATGCACAAATGTTATGGTTGCAAGGAACAGAAGAGACAGCGTGCAGTCTAGAGAGGCTCAGACTTGACAATGTTGTCCTGAAGGGGCTTTGGAATCCTAGTCGTTGAGGACATTGATAGTAGTCCTCAGGTTGAAAGAACTAGAGAAACCAACAGCCTAAATAAGTAGGTTGGTTGGAAGAGATTATGGAGGGAAATCAGAGAGCGCAGCTGGGTTTTGTGGCTGTAAGGATGGATGGTCTCCTGTAAAGAGCCTTGGAACAAAGAACCTAGATAGTGGTGAATGGTACATTTATAGAGAAATTAGTTGATTTGGAAAATACAAAGTTGGTTTGTGCTGGTGGCCAAATATAGCCAGTTCGCTTGATTTATCAGTCCACTAATTTGTTTCTTGCAATCTGGATATGGACATTTGGAGTATTAGGGTGACCGACTCCAAGCTGAAATAAGGAGCCAGAGCTAACGAGTTGTTAATGGAGCGTCAGGCGTTCCATTATGATTATGTTGTCGTTATGATTTGCACTGATTACATGGCATGGGTTTGGAAGGGATGACAGTTTTTTAAAGTGATTTTGGCCTAATGAGTAGCCCTGGCACAACTGGCAAGAAAAACTCTGATTTTGGTGGTGCACCTTTTCTGACGTGTTTTTTAAAGCAATTCCTATATCCATATTTCTAAATCTTTTACCGAGTGGACGCCTAAGTTTACTTTTGGTTGGCAAAACTCCGAGATTGTTAAGTGGCAATGCAAGCCTCCAAATACCAGAGAAACAAAGTGCTGAGCAGTTATAAAACTGTATTTTAATTATATATTTATTAATTTAATGTGGTGGTTTGCATGCATAGTCTAAAAGCTTAAAAAAAACAATTTTCCTCCCATATGACCACGACCCTCCGTACCCTGGTGAGTTTACACCGAGATCAACTTTGGGTTTTCAAGCTTGAGCAACTGGGCTCAGCCATTTTCTTCCCTTGATTTTTAATAGGACCGAATATTTTTTTGTTAAAAAAAGAGGAGCCTGATTCATTGTTTAGCTTTATAGTTTTATGATTATATGAAATTAGTACAGAAGGGATATTTAACAGTTAAAAGAATCTTGACAAACAAACATAATTAGTCAATAATTTGATATTTTTCTGCATGATTGAAAAATTAATAGTATTTGGCGATTACACTTTTGTTTAAAAAAGATAATTGGTCAATAATTTGATCTCTTTTTAGATGATTTGATAGTATTCGGTAATTAGAATTTTATTTAAATTAGCTATAGATTTACTGAAATTGTTAATTGTGATTATACAAATGGATTTACTTTGATTTAGTTGTCTGAAAACTTTGCAATTTGCAAAAAAAAAAAAAATAGCTTTCCTGGATTGGCCAAAAACAAAAATGGATCTAATTTTTTATGAAATTTTTGAAAAGAATAACAAAATGATTAACTCATTATTTTACTCTACAGTGCCCACACTTTTTTTTTTTTCCACAGATACTTTCTCACTTGGTAGATAATATGGGATGCTGAACCTTGACCTAGAGACACGAGGCTAAAACTGATGACCTCTCCCCTGACAGAAAGAGTATTTCCACCTCTTACCAACTGTGCTATCCCACACTTAATCTTATAAAATCCTCAAAAGAAATTATTTTAAAAAGCCCAAAAAAACAGCTGCAGAGAGTGCACAGTACATTCCACATTTTGCAGGCTGCAATTTTTTTTCTTGCTGATGTATCCTTCTAATCATTTCGCTTTCTTGCTTGGGCTATGTGTCACCTTAAAAGATTGTTTTTTTGGAATTGTACTGACAGTTTGGCCATGAAATGAATTACTCATTTGTTTGTTGGTATTAAAAGACTGCCTTCACATCTTAGAATCCTCTCAGTTGTCAGCCTTTGGTGTTTATAAGGACTGACATGGATCGGTTGATGGCCGTGCTTTTGATCGGATTGCCGTTATAGCTTTGGATTTAATTGGAGAAGATGAAGCCGTCGGATGCGGTGCTAAAATTTGCCTGCTAAATACTGTTAATATTTTTAATAGATCAAGTTATTTCATTGCACTTTCCAAGTAGTGTGCTTTTAACAGATTGACGTGCATGTTGTCATCTAATAACAAATTTTACATATAGAGCTATAAAACAAATGATATTTATCTTCAATCGTAATGATTGATTTACTTATGTATCATACTTTCCCATCTTTCTCTATTCACCTTTTTCTATTCACAGTGAGAAAATTTATCAGTATTCAATTTGTTAACCTTTTTCTATTCACAGTGAGAAAATTTATCAGTATTCAGTTTGTTAATTAATAGTGGGACAATCACCTTTAGCTGCTATTTATGAATGCATTCACTTTTTTCTATTCACAGTGAGAATATTTATCAGTATTCAGTTTGTCAATCAGTAGTGGGACAATCACCTTTAGCTGCTATCTATGAATGCATGTTGACTCATCATCCTTATTCAAGGTAAATTATCTCACCTAGAATAATCAGCCAGCAAGGGGGTAGACTTTCACTCATGCCATATGCCTCTAAGTCTTGGGCCTTTAACATCTTTCCTTACATTCAAGAAAGACCAGCTCTTAATCAAGCAAAAGCAGTTTTAAGTCACACTCCTTATATTACCAAACATAAACTATTGAAAAAGTGCCAACTAATTTCCATGCGGTAGCATGCACATAAACTAAGTTTAGATTGTGCATGCATGCATTATATATACGAGCATACCCATAGAAGTGAATGTGCAATGCAATGCAATGTGTGAAAAAGACGCAATACTGTGGAGTGTGTGGTGATGAGAGGATAGTTGTATATAGTTGTATGCCAGTGTTGGCTATTGTAATTCTCCCTTGAATAATAAGAATATCGATTATCATTCCCTTGTGGTCTTTTACCGTATTGGGTTTCCACGTAAATCATTGTGTCAATTGTGAGATTGTTGTTCTTGGTTTAATCTTGGTTTATTTTCTTTACTATTAGAATCTTGTGACCCAAACTGATCTTTAGTGTCATAATCTGTCCTAACTGCAGTCCAAGTGCGTGTATCCCCTTCGGGAGGTATGCAGTAATCAGTGTATAGTCAAAGTCCCTCTAGATGCTATCATGACTAACCACACCAGCCAGAGGCAGGATATAGTCGGGCATGATTGATGGGATGAGCTTCACGTTTTCCAAGTCGTCACAAGACTTGCTTCTTTTCTTTGTTGCAGTTCGGGAGGGCCCAGATCAATGTGCAGTTGATGGGGATGCTTGCACTCCTCTCGTCGATGAGGCCTGTACTCTTGCGGATAGGACCTTCTCAGCCATGAGGTCTATGAGGATTTCTTCGATGGATTTCTCTACTGTGCTAAGGTCGCCCGACATACATGCTCGAGATCAGATAGCTCGGGTCGGTGAACAAACAATCAAGGTAGAAGAACGGATGGCGAGATTACAATAAGCACTGCACGAAAGCGATTAGTTCTCTGTGGGCTCAGATAATCACAATTCACGAAAGTGTCATCGGTGCAACATTCGACGGGATAAATAGCTAACATCGTAATGGACTCCTCCAATGGGCAGGAATGCCTCAATCAATACAATTCCATCTGTTATGGCGCGGTCCCAATGGTCCAATGGTGAACGTTCTGGCAATAATTGCGTTTCTATCCATTCTGAAGCGTCTTTCTAATGGTCGAGATGCCTCCAACGGTTATATTGCTTCGTAGTGGCGAAGTGCTAATCTGTGTTGTCCTGCTATTCTGGCGAGGTTCGATTTCTGCGAAGTCCTCTCTGGAACCTCCTGCAATTTTTCTAGCTTTGCTTTCTTCTTACTGAGCTTTCTAGCTTTCTTTCCTGTGATCTGCGTCTTTGGATTCCTCTTTCCATTATTGTTCTTATCTTTTCTTAGCATAGTAACTTCGCATTGTTGAGGATCTTTCACAAGGTTTGAGGATACTACTTCTTCTCTTACTGTTTCTGGAGTAGGTTCTCTACTCTCCTGCATGGATAAGTTCTTTAAGCCTTCTTGTGTTCTTTCAAATTCGACAGCTAAGTCTATGTCCCTCAGTTGCTTCGACTTGTCCTCTTGTTCTTTTATTAAGTGTGTTATTCTGTTAGCCATGAAATCTCTTAATTCTTGCTTTTTCTCTTCTATAGATTCCTCTTCTCTCCTTCGGATCTGATCTCTCTTGATCCAAGTCTTTCCTAACAAAAGTGCAAAGGGAGCGTTGTTCTCAACAAACTTAATGACCTCAAATTCTTCTTTTGTCGATGTTCCATGAGAAACCATAGGTACATGGGAAAGTCTTCCACATAGGGTTATCATCTTTCCTTTAAAAAATCCTATTCCTTCCAATGAAGGAATCATAGCAGACCTTCCTAAGATTTTCCAAGTACTTTATGTCATAATGTTCACCTATGTTTCTGCATCCAATACATAGTCTATGTCGAAGTCTCATATTCTTGTTTCTATGCACTCTTTCTCTTTTAAAATTTTTGATAAACTGATGTCTCTGTGATCATTCAATGTTTCTTTCATTTGCAATAATATAGCCTCTAGTGGTTCTTTAGCATATTCTTAGTCTCTTGACCTTCCTCATGGTTTTCTTGTCTTATGTTCATCTTCTCAACTTTAGCAATCATTCTAGGGAAATCCAAAACTTCATGTCCAGTAGCTTTACAACAAAGGCAAATAGGACTTCTACCAGGGCATTCCTTAGCAAGATGTCCCAGTCTTCTGCAATTATAACATAATGTCAATCCTCTCTTTCTCTTAAACGATTCCCAACCTTTCCTGTACTGCACATTGGGATCATAATGATAGACCTGCAAAAAATTATTTATAGGATCCTGCATCCATTTGTTAGTCCAAAAATTCTTTCTATGCATATGGATAACATATATTTCACTAATTTTATCAGATCTATTCATGTCGTATCTTCTTCCTTCTAATTGTGCCCTAGTTTCCAGACTAGGACGAAATCTATCAATTATACCTAGATCTATTCTTTCGAAACAAAAATTTTCACTTATATTACATTTATTAGAGCACCAAGATTTAAAATATCACCTCTTTTCTTCAGATCAGACTTCTCTTCTTAGCATAGAGATTCACAATTTAATTAGAGTACTGCGCGCTAGGGCAACAGATCTACGCACAGAGCTTTCTCTTTTCCTCAGTTCCCAGCAATCACAGTTTCAGTCTCGACAACGAAACCATTTGCTGGCACAGGGGTAGACCCAGGGTTCAACGCTTCAACAATGCACCAAAAAAACCCTAACTACAGACCCTTTCGTCAACACCTGCGAAGCAGATGAAGTCTCACCCGAGGTAGAGGTAGGGGGGGTTGTAGGACTCAAGTGTCTACAACCTAGCTGGGACATAGTTTTGTGATCATAATTCTTTAATAGAGCACTTAGCATTTAACATTGATTAGTTTTTAACCCTTATTCACATCGTAGGTAAAACCTCAATTACAGAACAACACAGTATTCGACAAGACCTAGCACATCCAGGCACTTAGCATATAGAAATAGATCAGATCTAGCATTCATCCATATCACTAAGCATTAAAACATTCATCTAGAATAAGCACTAAGCAATTAAATACACAACCACATGAATCAACATACAACAAAGCACCATAACACAGGATATACGTGGTTCACCCCCAGCGTGGGGCTACGTCCACCAACTCTTCGTCTTCTTTATTATCTTCTTTCAATCCTCTTACATGCACAGAGCCACAAAACCCACTCTGCATGGGACATGAGATTTGCACGCACCTTGCCAGATCCTCCTTCTCCGAGTTTGGCACAACACAGAGCCTTCTTACAATCACTTGCACTTAGCTCTACAAGTTTTCAACACACAGTGTGCACAAAGCATTTACAACTATTTGCACTTAGCTCTCTGGATTACAACTGATTTTTCACTACTTATTTACATCGCCAAGCTACTTATTTATACTTTACAAAAGGGGCCTAAACATGGGTAATACCCATGGGCCGACATCCCATACTCGTTACATAAACCCTACACCCAAAAAGGCCACAAAAGGGGGTGAGATCTTGCGATCTCCGCTTCACCTGGTGCTTCGTCTTCGACCAGCCCGTCGAAGTCCCAAAAATGGTCAAACACGACCAAGGTTCTCCAAAACTTGTTCAAGGGCCAACATATGACAAAGTCCTTGATGAACAAAATCTTCTTGAAGATGCAGTTGTACAGTTTATGGATGAAAGAAGGTACAAAAATTGATGATCACTTAAATGTTTTCAATACTCTGATTTGTCAATTATCTAGTATGGAAGTAAAGTACAAAGATGAGAAAAAATCATTTACGCTACTGTGTTTGTTGCATGAGTCTTGGGATTATCTGGTCACATCTATGTGGCTCGGCTCAACAGATGCCATTGATTATGACACTATTGTGGGAACTGTTTTGTCTGAGGAAATGAGAAGATCCAGTAAAGACACCTCAACAACAGAAGAAATGGTGATCAGAGGTAAATCTACAGAAAGAGGGAAAGATCAAAAAGATATAACCAGGTCTAAGTCAAAAGACAGTAAGGGTAAGGGAAGATGTTGGTTCTGTGGCAAATCTGGGCATCTCAAGAAGGATTGTTGGAAAAGACAACAAGCATCCAAAGAGGACTCCACAAAAGAAGAAAATTTAGCTACATGTATGGTTGATGAAGTTTTGTCTATTTGTTGTGTCTCACCACCTATGTTCACATAGAAGGTGCAGGGTGGTTATGGTTGAGTCACTGTGAAATATAAAAAAAAAAAATTGTATTTAATTTGGAGTTGTAAAAATTATTGATTGCATGTAAATGGGCATACGTCTGTAAGACCTAGATAGACATGCGTACCCCTGGTTTATTAGGTCACGTATGAAAAGTCTAGACATAGATTTAGGTAGATTGAATATGTAGGGGAGCATGTATGTTGGGTTAACCTTGACTCGATGAAAGAGTTAATGAGTTAAATTCATTTTTTTTTAAGGTCAAAGAAGGTGGTTTTTTGAGTCTATGTTTTTTGGGTATCTCGTGGTATTGTGTACATGGATTGCATGTCATGAAGCCTATAAAAGTCTTGGTGAACTCCATTGTAAATGGGCCTAGAGGTAAGCAGTGAAGGCTTACTTGGACGGATTGGACAGATTCGGTCAAGGGAATGTTCATGTTAAGGTGGAGCATTAAGAATCCAGTGTAAAATCCCTGGAGGTGAGTGGGAAAGGTTCACTTGGCTTGGCTTAGCCGGATTTGGTAAAAGTTGTTTGAATGCAAAGTTTGAGGTGGAGTAGTGTTTTCAGTTTAGAAAGGTGGGTCTGGAGAAAGACTGATGTGTTGGCAGGTCAATCAAGTGTTTGAGAATATTTGATGAAGGTAGGTTCATATCCATGGAACTAGGAAAATATTGCAAGGAAGTTGGGATCAAATAGGCATGTTCGCTAATTCCAAGCTGCAATAATAGTTGTGCACAAAAGTGGTTGTGCTATCTGGTAACTCGATCACCATTGGTTGAAAAAGACTGGAATATTCCAGAAGAGGAATGAATAGGTCATCTGGTGATTACTCAAATGTGAAATTATTTGGTTGTGATGCTTATATTTTTATCAACATTCTAAGTAGGACCCAAATCAAACATGTAGATATTTGATATGTTGATGATGTTAAGGGATGTAGACTGAGGGATCCTACTACCCACATAATCCTCATGGACAGAGACGCATTTTTTGATGAATCCCTTTTTATAAAATCTAACATAGTAAAAGATGAAAGGTTCAAAGTATGACTAGTAGTAGAGGAGTATTTGGAAGGTATTGATTTCCATGAAAGTTTCTCACCAATTGTTAAAAGCTTGGGTCTATTCATGTTGTGTTATCACTATATGTGTTAGTACAACTAGATGTTAAAATTGTTTTACATGGAGTTTTTTGGATAAGGGGATGTATATGGAACTTCCAGAATGATTATTTCATAATCACAACAGAAGATTTGTTTGCAAACTCAAGAATCATTTTATGGCCTAAAGCATGCTAGGAAAATGGCACAAGATGTTTGATTCCTTCATGGTGAGCCAAATTTTACAAGAAGTGAGTATAACCATTGTTTTTATGGTATATTTATTATCTTGGTGTTAAATGTAATTCTTCTAGCAAGCACAAACATGTTTGAGATCAACAAGTTGGCTCAGTTGGTTAGGACGTTTGTTATGAAGGATCTGGGAGCAGAAAAATAAATCTTGGCCATGGAAATACACAGAGACATGGAATATGGTAATCTTGGTTATCACAACAGAAGTATGTGGTGAAGATACTTAGAAAATTCAGTGTGAATAATGTGAAACCGGTAAAATCCATTTGACTTTCCATTGTAATTTTTCTTCAGGTTTATGTCCTAACTGATGAA
>JASDQU010308308.1:49589-59870 GCA_032191745.1 Picea mariana
GAGATTGAACATGAATTAGAAATAAACAGGCCAAGCAAATTATATTAATGAGGACAAAACATTGCTTATAGCCATAGATGAATTGTAGAAGTTTCATCAAGTCCTCCTTGTCTACCCCTTGATCAAAAGATCCACAATCTGAGTGATGATAGATTCATTGATTGCTCTCTATGAGATCATAGGTCTCTTGCTGTCAAATTATCTCTGTTCCAGCACCACTTATAAGATCATAAGTTTGGTGTGATTCTCTCCTTTTCAGTCCCCTTTCACCATGAGAAAGCTTGCTTATATAGCCTTGGAGAGGCTTTAACCAGTTGAGATATCCTTGGGAAAGTTGAGGATTTGCCTCCTTCAGTTGAGGATCTTCCCTAAGATCATGGCTGGACTGGGAATTCGAATCCAACTTCCTTCCAAGAATGAAAGGATCCTTCCCCCATTCATCTCAACAACTTAACCACTGCCCAGAATAGGTAGCGCTCCCTCAAAAGGGCCATCAGAACACTGTAGCGCTCCCTAGTAGTGTTTAGGGGAGCGCCAACACTCTTAAAATCAATAGCGCTCCTCCAGAAGGGTCAAATAAGCTTTATAGCACTCCCAGACAGTGTAAGGGGGAGCACCAACACTCCCAGAAGAGGTATAGGGGAGGGCTCCCCTCCAAAAACTTAGTTTTTGGGGTGCTTTCAGATGGCAAAAAGTTTATAAGCCTGCTGACTCATTTCTCCTCTTCCAAATCAAATGTTTGAAGTGTTTCAAATTTCCTTCTCATGTCGTTATAGGCATGACATAGGCATCATGACAGTATGCTTCCCTGACACTTGCGACACTTGTGAGAAAAATGTGACACTTGCGACCTTTGTAATGACGACACTTGCGACACTATCAAAGTGAGTATTTTTGATGTGTAACAATGCCCTCCTAGCATACTTTGCACTCAACCTCCTGAGATTTCAAACTTTAGCACAAGTTTTTTTCTACATGCACGCCTTGCACTCGATATGCACACTCTGCATATGAAAATTCCCCACTATCCCTTCTGAGCTTTAATTTGAAAAAGACTTCTTCACACACACTCCTTGCGCTCTGCATACACTCCTTGCATAATCTTAGAGAAGAGAAACAATTGAACTCATTCAATTATTTATTCATTCAATATGAACATCATCCATTCACAAACACATAAAAACAAAGTCAAACCATAAAAATATCAACACTGTGTATTTGGGTCAATTTCCTCTATTCTATTCATTTAAGAAGAAACCATAATTATAATCGTTTATCCTTTACAACTATTACAAGAAAAACTTGTCTAAGGACCCAGAGATTTTTCTCTCTTCATCCTCCTATCTAAATACTATTACATTTTGTTCAAGAGGTTACCTACTTAATTAATGCAACCTAATGACTAATCATGGCTAATATCCCACACCTATAATACATTTACAGTCATGTAAAGGATTTACAATGGTTCCATCATTTAAAATGGTGGCCTAGTTTTACACAAACAAAATTAATTAACGAGAATTCCAAAAAGTGTTTGTACCTCTTCCAAGCTAATTAATTTTCGGTTTAGCTCCTTCGATGTGTTGAGGTGTCGATTCCAATTCCACATCCGCTTCCTTTTGATATGATTGCGATGATGTTGCATCAGTAGGAGAAGAGAATATGATTGCTAGATAACATAGTAGGTTAACTTAGCTAAGTTGAGTTGAGTGGATCGTCTTAGGACATGTTTTATTACAATGTCATAGACTTTCCCTCTTACACAGTGTGACACTCACAGACACACTTGCAAAATTTTCAATTTTGCAAGGTGTCGTGGAAAGTACACAGTACATAGTGCAAAAATTTGGAAGCATTGTCATAGGAAAATTGTCGCAGGCTATTATTTTATAAGGTGCGACAATTAGAATTTTGTCGCAAGATACCCTTATCAAAAGGTGTGACAATCATTGTTGTATGAAAAATCACAAAAAATCAAATCAAGGTATGAAGTTTTTTAACAAGTCAAATATTTTATGAGTGGATGACATCTTATTAAGTGGAGGATATAATATAAAAAGGTGAGGTGAACCTTTTGGAATATAGAAATGTAGGAGGACCTTTTATGTTTTGAAAAAAATCCTTTTTAATATATATATATATATATTTTAAAATATATTTTTTGAGTCTAAAACTTTTTTAATTCAACAGAGGTTGGTTTATTAGAAGTTGTGATCTTTTGGGCATTTTTTGTGCTAATGGCAAAAGTGCATAGTTCTAAGTTTGAGGTGGAGAAATTCAATGGTAAGAAAAACTTTGAGCTATGGAAGCTCAATATGCGAGATCTTCTTGTGCAACAAGGATTGAAAAAGGTGTTGGATGGAAAGATAAAGAAAGTGACAAACATGATAGACGAGGACTGGGACGATCTGCATGCAAGAGCTCTCAGTACCATTAGTTTGTGTCTGGTAGATGAATTCTTGTTTAAAATCATTGTAGACGAGACAACAACAGGTTTGTGGAACAGACTGGAGAGTCTTTATATGACCAGAGAGTCCGTGTATGACAAATTCCTTGACGAATATAATCTTCTTGAAGAGGCAGCTATACAGTTTACGGATGAAAGAAGGTACAAAAATTGATTATCACTTAAATGTTTTCAATACTATGATTGGTCGATTATTTAGTATGGAAGTAAAGTAAGAAGATGAGGACAAAGAAGATACACTAATGTGTTTGTTTCCTGTGTCTTCAGACCATTTGATCACAGCTATGCGGATCAGCTCAACAGATGCCATTGATTATGACATTGTTGTGGGATCTATGTTGTCTAAGGAAATGAGAAGATCCAGTAAAGAAACCTCAACAATAGAAGAAATGGTGGTGAGAGGTCGATCTAGAGAAAGAGGGAAAGATCATAAAGGTTGAGCCAGGTCTAAGTCAAAATACAGTAAGGGTAAGGGAAAATGTTGGTTCTGTGGAAAATCTTGGCATCTCAAGCAGGATTGTTGAAAAAGACAACAAGCATCCAAAGAGGACTCCAACAAAAATTCCAATTCAGCGATAGGCATGGTTGATGAAGTTTTTTCTATATGTTGTGTCTCACCACCTCTGTTCACATAGAAGGTGCAAGGTGGTGAAGGTTGAGTTACCGTGAAATAAAAAAAAAAATTGTATTTACTTTAAGTTGTAAGAAATATTGATTGCATGTAAATGGGCATACGTCTATAAGACCTGGATAGTCATGTGTACCCCTGGATTATCAGATCACCTATGAAAAGTCTAGACATAGAATTAGGTATATTGAATATGTGGGGGGGCATGTATATTGGGTTAACCTTGAATCAGTGAAAGAGTTAATGATTTAAATCCATTTTTTTTAAGTCAAAGAAGGTGGTTTTTCGGGTCCATGTTTTTTGATTATTTCATGGTATTGTGTCTATGGATTGCACGTAATGAAGCCTATAAAAGATTGGTGAACTCCATTCTAAATGGGCCTGGAGGTAAGCGGTGAAGGCTTACTTAGCTGGCTTGGCTGGATTTGGTCAATAAAATGTACATGTTAAGATGGAGCACTGAGACTCTAGTGTAAAGTCCCTGGAGGTGAGCAACAAAGGTTCACTTGGGTTGGCTTGGCTAAATTTGGTCAAAGTTTTTTGAATGAAAAGTTTGAGGTGGAGTAGTGTGTCCAGGCTAGAAATATGGGTCTGGAGAAAGGCTGATGTGTTGGACAGTCAATCAAGTGTTTGAGAATATATGATGAAGGTAGGTTCATATCCATGGAACTTGGAAATTATTGCAAGGAATATGGGATTGAATAGTCTTGTTTAGTAATTCCAAGTTGCAACAATAGTTGTGAACAAAAGTGGTTGTGCTATCTGGTAACTCGGTCAACATTGGCTTCAAAAGACTGGAATATTCCAGAAGAGGTATGAACACGTCATTTGGTGATTACTCAAATGTGAAATCATTTGGTTGTGAGGCTTATGTTTTTATCAACATTCTATGTAGGACCTAGATCAAACAAGTAGATATTTGATACGATGATGATGTTAAGGGATGCAAACTATGGGATCCTACACCCCACATAGTCATCATGGATAGAGATGTAGTTTTTGATGAACCTCCTTTTATAAAATAAAACATAGTAAAAGATGAAAGGTTCAAAGCATGAATGGTAGTAGAAGAACATTTGGAAGGTATTGATTTCCATGAAAGTTTATCACCAGTTGTTAAAAGCTTGTTTCTATTCATGTTGTGTTATCACTAGTTTTGTTAGTACAACTAGATGTTAAAACTATTTTACATGGATTTTTTTGGATAAGGCGATGTATATGGAACATCCAAAATGGTTAGTTCATAATCCAAAAAAAAGATTTGTTTGCAAACTCAAGAATCATTGTATGGCCTAAATCATGCTAGGAAAATGGTAAAAGATGTTTAATTCCTTCATGGTGAGCCAAATTTTATAGAAAGTGAGAATAACCATTGTGTTTATGGTATATTTATTATATTTCCATTAAATGTTATTCTTGTAGCAAGCACAAGCATGTTTGAGATCAATAGGTTGGCTCAGTTGGTTAGGAAGTTTGTTATGAAGGATTTGGGAGTAACAAAATAAATCTTGGGCATGGAAATACACAGAAATAGGAAATATGGTAAGCTTGGTTATCACAACAAAAGTATGCGGTGAAGATACTCAAGAAATTCTGTGTGAATAATGTGAAACCGATAAAATCCCTTTGGCTTTCCATTTTAAGTTTTATTCAGCTTTCTTTCCTAACTGATGAAGAAGAAAAGGGTTATATGTCTTGAGTATTATATGATAGTAGGAAGTTTGATGTTTGTGATGAGAAATGGTCAGTATTTCACATGCAGTTGGTGTTTTCAGTAGACACATGGAAAAACCAGGTGAAGAGCATGGAAATGGGTTCTTTAAACACATAAACACAAGTATCACCTACATTGGTTGCAATGATTTAGTCTGTGGTTATGATTCATGATATTTGAATAAGAGGAGACCTACCTTAGGTTATGTATCACACGAATGCAAAGATCTATTGAGTAAGTTTGGACAGGTATGGGATGTGGTGTTATGTGGTGGTCAAATCATTGTACAGTTGACTAAAATTCCAACATATCAAAATGGGACAAGTGAATTGGTTTATTAGACAGGTTACTGATGGAGGAAGAATGGCCCATACTGGAGTGAATCATGCAGGCATGTTCATGCAATAGTAYTGTTAGAGARGTTGCAAAGCTATGATGGTKTTTGGATTCTCTTGGCTTGCAGGAAAGGTGATGAATTATTCAGACATGATATATCAGGTAAATTATTSTCAAGGTGGAGATTGTTGAAAAMATGCCAACTAATTTCCATGTGGTAGCATGCACATGCACATCAACTAAGTTTAGATTGTGCATGCATGAACTCTTCAGTGAACATGTTGTATATCTATGCAATCTATTTATGATCAGTTTGTGTAATTGTGTGATAGATGTTATATATATGAGCATACCCATAGAGGTGAATGTGAAATGAAATGCAGTGTGTGAGAAAGATGCAATACTGTGGAGTGTGTGGTGAGGAGAGGTTGGTTGTATGTCGGTGTTGGATATTTTAATTCTCCCTTGAATAATAAGAATATCGATTATCATTTCCCCGTGGTTTTTTCCCACATTTGGTTTCCACGTAAATCATTGTGTCAATTGTGGGATTGTTGTTCTAGGTTTAATCTTGGTTTATGTTCTTTTCTATTAGAATCTTTTTACATTTTTTTTTTCTGCTGCCTAGTAAGTGGTGTCAGAGTGCAGAGATGAAGGATCATAGAGCGTAGAAGAAGAGAATATGATTGTTGGATAATAAAGAAGGTTAATTGAGCTGAGCCAAGTGGAGTGGCCGACCTAGGATGGGTTTTATTACACTGTCGTAGGATCTCCCTCTTACATAGTGCGACAATTGCAGACACACTTGCAAAATTTTCAATTTCGCAAGGTGTCGCAGGAAGTACACAATACATAGTGCGACAATTTGGAAGCACTATCACATGAAAATTGTCGCATGCTATTATTTTATAAGATGCGACAATTAGAAAGTTGTTGCAGGATACCCTTATCGAAAGGTGCAACAACTGTTGTTTTATGAAAAATCACAAAAAATCAAATCAAGGTATGAATTATTTTAACAAGGAGAATATGTTATGAGTCAATGACGTATTATTAAGCGGAGGATATCATATAAAAAGGTGAGGTGGACCTTTTGGAATATAAAAAGGTAGGTGGACCTTTTTTGTTTTGAAAAAATGGTTTTTTAATATATATATATATATATTAAATATTTTTTTTGGGCCTAAACATTTTTTGAATTCAACAGAGCTTGGTTTATTAGAAGTTGTGATTTTTTGGGCATTTTTTGTGCTAATGGAAAAAGTGGAGAGTTCTGAGTTTGAGGTGGATAAATTTATTGGTAAGAATAACTTTGAGCTATGGAAGCTCAAGATGAGGGATCTTCTTGTGCAACAAGGATTGAAAAAGGCGTTCGATGGAAAGATAAATAAATCGACAAACATGACAGACAAGGACTGGGAATATCTGGATGCAAGATCTCTGAGTACCATTTGTTTGTGTCTGGCAGATTAAGTCTTTTTTAAAATCCTTAGAGAGGAGACAGCAATGGTTTTGTGGAACAGACTGGAGAGTCTATATATGACAAAGTCCTTGATGAACAAAATCTTCTTGAAGAGTTAGTTGTACACTTTAAAAATGAAAGAAGGTACAAAAATTGATGATCACTTAAATGTTTTCAATACTTTGATTTGTCAATTATCTAGTATGGAAGTAAAGTACAAAGATGAGGACAAAGTAGTTACACTACTATGTTCATTGCGTGAGTCTTGGGATCATCTGGTCACATATATGCGACTCAGCTCAACAAATTCCATTGATTATGACACTGTTGTGGGATATCTATTGTCTGAGGGAATGAGAAGATCCAATAAAGAAACCTCAATAGAAGAAGAAATGGTTGTCAAAGGTCGATCTACAGAAAGAGGGAAATATCAAAAGGATTGTTGGAAAAGATAACAAGCATCCAAAGAGGACTCCACAAAAGAATAAAATTCACCTACAGATATGGTTGATGTTTTTTGTCTATCTATTGTGTCTCACCACCTGTGTTCACATAGAAGGTGTAGGGCGATGATGGTTGAGTCATCGTGAATATAAAAAAAAAATGTATTTACTTTGGAGTTGTAAAAATTATTGATTGCATGTAAATGGGCATACATTTGTAAGACCTTGATAGACACGTGTAGCCCTGGTTTATAACGTTACCTATGAAAAGTATTGAAATAGATTTAGGTAGATTGAATATGTGGGGGGGAATGTATGTTGGGTTAACCTTGACTCGGTGAAAGAGTTAATGAGTTAAATCTGAGTTTTTTTAGGTCAAAGCAGGTGTTTTTTCAGGTCCATGCTTTTTGGGTATCTAGTGGTAATGTGTCCATGGATCACATGTAATCAAGATTATAAAAGGCTTGGTGAACTCTAATGTAAATGGGCTTGGAGGTAAGCTATGAAGGCTTACTTGGCCGAATTTGGTCAAGGGAATGTTCATTTTAAGGTGGAGCTTTGAGACTCTAGTGTAAAGTCCCTGGAGGTGAGAGACAAAGGTTCACATGGGTTGGGTTCACTGGATTTGGTCAAAGTTGTTCGAATGAAAAGTTCGAGGTGGAACAATGTGTACAGGTTAGAAAGGTGGGATAAGAGAAACGTTGATGTATTGGCAAGTCAATCAAGTGTTTGAGAATATATGATGAAGGTAGGTTCATATACATGGAACTTGGAAAGTATTACAACGAAGATGGGATTGAATAGGCATTTTCAGTATTCCAAGTTGAAGCAATAGTTGGGGATAGAAGTAGTTGTGCTATCTGGTAACTCGATCTCCATCAGTTGCAAAAGGCTGGAATATTCCAGAAGAGGTATGAATAGGTCATCTTGTGATTACTCAAATGTTAAATTATTTGGTTGTGATGCTTATGTTTTTATCAGCATTCTAAGTAGGACCCGATCAAACAGGTAGATATTTGATATGGTGATGGATTTAAGGGATGCATACTATGCGATCCTACTACCCACATAATCATCATGGAAAAACATGCAGTGTTTGATGAATCTCCTTTTATAAAATCAAACATAGTAAAAGATGAAAGTTTCAAATCATAACTGGTAATAGAAGAGTATTTGGAAGTTATTTATTTCCATGAAAGTTTCTCACTAGTTGTTTAAAGCTTGTTTCTATTCATGTTGTGTTATCACTAGTTGTGTTAGTACACTTAGATGTTAAAACTATTTTACATGGATTTTTTTGGATAAGGGGATGTATATGGAACATCCATAATGGTTAGTTCAGAATCACAATAGAAGATTTATTTGCAAACTCAAGTCATTGTATGGCCTAAAGCATGCTAGGAAAATTGTACAAGATGTTTGATTCCTTCATGGTGAGCCAAATTTTACAAGAAGTGAGTATAAGTATTGTGTTTATGGTATATTTATTATCTTGGTGTTAAATTTTATGCTTGTAGAAAGCACGAGCATGTTTGAGATCAATAGGTTGGCTCAGTTGGTTAGGACATTTTTTATGAAGGATCTTTGAGTAGAAAAATAAATCTTGGGCATGGAAATACACAGAGATAGGAAATATGGTAATCTTGGTTATCACAACAGAAGTATGTGGTGAAGATACTTAGGAAATTCATTGTGAATAATGTGAAATTGGTAAAATCCCTTTGGATTTCCATTGTAAGTTTTCTTTAGTTTTATGTCCTAACTGATGAAGAAGAAAAGGGTTATATGTCTAGAGTATTATATACTAGTAGGAAGTTTTATGATTGTGATGATAAATGGTAATCATTTCACATGCAATTTGTGTTGTCAGTAGACACATGGAAAAACTAGGTGAAGATCATGGAAACGGGTGCTTCAAACACATAAGCATAAGTATAATCTACAGTTGTTGTAGTGATTTAGTCTGTGGTTATGATTCATGAGATTTGGACAAGAGGAGACCTAACACAATTTATGTCTCTAAATAATGCAAGGATCTATTGGGTAATTTTGGACAGGTAGAGGATGTGGTGTTTTTTGGGGGTCAAAGCATTGTGTAGTTGACTTAAACTCCAACATATCAAAATGGGACAAGTGCATCAGTTTATTAGACAAGTTACCGACGGAGGAAGAATGGTGCATATTGGAGTGAATCATACGGGCATGTTCACATAACGATATTGTTAGAGAAGTTGTAGAGATGTGATGGTGTTTGGCTTCTCTTGGATTGCAAGAAAGGTGATGAATTAATTCAGGCATGACATATCAGGTAAATTGTTGTCAAGGTGGAGATTGTTGAAAACATGCCAACTAATTTCCATGTGGTAGCATGCACATGCACATGCACATCAACTGAGTTTAGATTGTGCATGCATGCACTCTTCATTGAATAGGTTGTGTATCTATGTGATCTATTTATGATCAGTTCATGTAACTATATGATGGATGTTATATATACGAGCATACCCATAGAGGTGAACGTGCAATGAAATGCAGTGTGTGAGCAATATGAAATACCGTGGAGTGCCTGGTGAGGAGAGGATGGTTGTATGTCAGTGTTGGATTTTGTAATTCTTCCTTGAATAATAAGAATATCAATTATCATTGCCCCGTAGTGTTTTCTCGTATTGGGTTTCCATGTAAATCTGTGTCAATTGTGGGATTGTTGTTCTCGGTTTAATCTTGGTTTATTTTCTTTGCTATTAGAATATTGTTATGTTTTTTCTTCTGGTTCCTAATAAGTGGTATCAGAGCGTAGATATGAAAGATCAAAGATCATAGGAGAAGAGAATATGATCATTGGATAGCAAAGAAATTTATCCGAGCTTAGCTGAGTGGAATGGATAACCTAGGATGGGTTTCATTACATTGTCGTTGGTTGTCCCTCTTACACAGTGCGACAGTTGCATGCACACTTGAGAAATTTTCAATTTCACAATATGTCGCAGGCAGTACACATTACAGAGTGCGACAATTTGGAAACATTCTCGTAGGAAAATTGTTGCAGTATATTATTTTATAAGGTGCGGAAATTAGAATTTTGTCACAGGATACCCTTATCGAAAGGTGTGACAACTGTTGTTGTATGGAAAATCACAAAAAATCAAATCAAGGTATGAAGTATTTTAACAAGGTGAATATTTTATGAGTGGGTGACATATTATTAAGTGGAGGATATAATATAAAAAGGTG
>JASDQU010308308.1:69125-83345 GCA_032191745.1 Picea mariana
TTTATTTGCACTTAATCATATATTATTTATGTGACTCTCTAGTTTACTATTCATTTATTTCTTGTTTATCATGCTCCATTTGAATCAAATGAGGAATGCACATGTTTTAATCACTTATCTTTAACAATGTTATATCTGAATTTTGAATTTTGCATAGTTCTATTATTTCATTATAGTTTTAGTATTTTCATCTTTTAGATAATCCATATTTGCATCTTATTTCACATAAAGTTATTTTTAATTAGGTGAAGTTATTTTTTCAACACATTATAGTTTTAGATAAGAACCCTCCTAGTTTTTTTTTATGGCTTTTTTAACTTTGTCTTCCCTATAGTTCATGCTTTCGAAGAGATTTCATAAGTGGTCTTGTTATTTCTTGAGATGATCATCATCTAAAATTGTAACTGTCCTCATAGCCAGTTTGTTAAGGACCCCTACCTTTTGAGTGGGGTGATGATGAGAGTTAACATGAAGATAACTCATTGTGGGCTTTCTTCCTAAAAATTTGATGGCCTAGAATTCCATTAGGTCTCCTAGTAACCAACACATAGAAGAAAGGAATGCTCCATTATCCTCTACCTCCATGTTAAACTTAATGTAATCTAATTGATAATTAAGGTTATTGAAAAACTTACTAAGATATTCTTTTCCATAGGCCATTTTACATTAGTGTCGTTAATGAACCGCTTCCACCTTGTTGGTTTCATGGAGTAATATTCAAGATATTTCTTTTTGAGGTGCTCCAAAAAGAGGTCAACAACAATGGGTGAAAGTGGGGGACCCCATTACTACATTGTTTGTATGTTCCTAGATCTCTCTTTCAAAGCTACAGAACGTGGAGCACAAATAGACCTCTTGTAACCTAGCCATCTCTAGATTAGTGACCTCCTTACTTGCATTGCTTCATCCAAATGAATCTTTATAAATAATGAAACATTGCCAAAACTAATAAGGATGTCTTGCAGTCCCACCCTCTCATCTTTAATAAGTTAGACAAAATCATTGGATTCCTTTGTTAATAACTCAATGTGCCCCACCAAAGGACCGATTAAACTCATTGTGTACTTTGTACGCTCATAAGTTGGAGATCCAATTGTATTTACAATAAACCTGAGGGAGGATCCTTCTTTATGGATCTTAGGTAATCCATAAATTCTTAGGGAAACCTCTCAACTTAGGGTAAGCCACTTCTTTATCCTCTCATACAAGTTAGATTTCTTCATAGCATTCTTAAAGTCTTCCTTAATTTCCTTTATTATAGAATTACTGGCAAGCATCTCATAACTACCACTTTTAGTGAGTTGCTCTATCAGTTTTTATATGTAATCACTATGGTTCATTACCACCATGTCCACACCTCTGTCTACCTTCAAAATAACATTATTATTATTATTTCTTAGATACTTAAGGGATTCACTTTTGCCTCTATCTGAATTACTCCTCAGGGCTTGGTTTTCCTTAATACCATCCCAGCACCTTGCTTCACTTCTTCATTCAATTCCTTGAACAATACATGTATACTTTCTTCAATAATACATTCTATGATTTCAATTGGGATAGCCCTAGGTGCTATCACAAACCATAATAATTTTATGAATAACTTATTTCAACATTGTTTAGCTTTCTTCAATAATACTTCTATGATTTCAATTGGGATAGCCCTAGGTGCTATCAAAAACCATAATAATTTTATGAATAACTTATTTCAACATTGTTTAGCTCATGGATTGATAGTTTTCCTAGTTTTTTGTAAATATTATCCACTTCATTTATGGGATTTGATGATTCTTCATTAATCAATTTAATTTTTCATTCTTTGTATCCCTCATAATAGAACCTTTTTTATTTTTTATTATTTTTCTTACCTGGAAAGTTAGTATTAGTGTCCATTTCCTATATAAGGACACATATAGGTCATCAATAGGTTTTTTTCACTATGATGATGATTTTTACTAATATGTTATGAACAAAGCACCTTGAAAATGATAAAAAGTCAATGGATACAATACACTTCGAGGGGGAACCTCTGTTTACAATATATCCACTTTACAAGAAAAAATATGATGATCCTAAGACTAGGTCTCCTTGGTATTTATTTAGGAGACAAAGGGTACAATTATAAAGAAAGGGTACACCAAAATGTTCCATCCAACCTACTAATATAAAAAAATAATTGTAATAACTAAATATATACAGCTTAATAAGGGGTTTTATGCTTAACATGGGGCTTTGTCTAGGGATTAACATGCCCCTTCCCTTCAAACAAGTGTCATATTCAACACTTGACTAACCGCATGTGTTTCTCCATGAAGAACTCATATTCCCATGTCGCCTCTTCCACTGGTAGGTTCCCCCATTTGATGAGGTACTCAGTAATTGATTGCTTTCACTATTGTTTAATCCTTGCTTCAAGAATTGTTTTTGGTTCTAGTATGCTTTTCCCTTGTTCATCAATCTCTGGTAAAATAGTTTCGATTGGGATCTTGTCACCAATTACCTTCTTTAAGTAAGAAACACAGAAGACTGATTGTACATGTGAAGATGGAGGAAACTTGAATTTGTAATCCATACTTCCAATCCTCTGCAACACCTTATAGGGGAGATAATATTTCGGTGCTAATTTATTGTCCTTATTTTGTTTCTTGAGGGACATATATTTATATGGTTGTACCCTCAAAAATACCCAATTTCCCACTTCAAATTCCCTTTCACTGAGATGTTGACATGCCTATTGTTTCATGTTATTTTGTTTCTTAACGAAGTTGTCCTTCAATGGTTTGAGAACCTCTTGTTGGTTCCCTATGAGGTCCTCCATTGTTTGAACCTTTGCACTCCCTATCAAGGGAAATGTGATGGAAGGAGGATGATATCCATAAAGTTTTATAAATGGGGAAATTTTTGATGAAGTATGGAAGGATGTGTTGTACCACCATTCTACCTAGGGAAACCACTTTACCCATTGTGTTTGTTTATCAGATGCAAATAAATGAAGATACACTTCTAGACGTTTATTAAAAACCTCAATTTTCCCATTGGATTCAGGATGGTAAGATGAGTTGTGAGCTAATTGAGTACCCAAACAAGAAAATATTCCAGTCTAAAAATTTCCAGTGAAAAATGGATCTTGGTCACTTACAATAATCTTGGGGACTCCATGGAGATTTTAAATTGTTTCCATGAATGTTGAGGCTACAATACTTGCTTTAAAAGGACGAGAAAGAGCGAAAAATGGGTATACTTTGTTAGTTGATCCACTTCTACCATGATACAAGTATTTCCTTTAGATTTGGGTAAAATTGTAATAAAATACATTAAAATTTCTTCCCAATATTGACTTGGTATAGATAATGGTTGTAGGAGACCTGACATCTTGATTGTCTCTCCCTTGTTATGTTGGAAAACCACAATTCAACCACAAAATTTTGAACATCAATTTTAAGACCTTCCCAGAAAAAATACTTATTGATCCTATGGTAAGTTTTCAAGAACGCCAAATTTTCTCCTATAGGAGAAGTGTGTAATTCAAGAAGGACCTTTTGTTTGAGTTGGGAATTATTACATAAATGTAATCAATCATGATACCATAGAAAATTGTTTTTCCACGCAAACTTATCTAATGCATTAGGGTCCTCTTGTAGTTGTTGAATGATCTTGCATACCTATTGATATTGATTGCATTCCATCCTTTCTTCTTCCAACCAATCATATTATGGAATGGAAATACCATATAGTGAATCCTCTGTTTATTCTTCTTTCCTTGAAAGCGCACATGCCATAATATTATNTTTCCTTTTTTGTAGATAATTCCAAAGTAAAAAATTGACATATTTTTAACCAATTTTTTTCTCTTATAAAGATAATCATTTCTCCAAGAAGTACTTCAAATTATCATGATCTATTT
Source organism: Picea mariana (assembly GCA_032191745.1). Taxonomy (NCBI): domain Eukaryota; kingdom Viridiplantae; phylum Streptophyta; class Pinopsida; order Pinales; family Pinaceae; genus Picea; species Picea mariana. The sequence continues at coordinate 73,027 of JASDQU010308308.1, forward strand.
TTACTTTGAAGTGTCTTCCTATTATGTAAGGGCACCATTTCTTAACTGCATGTACTATGGCCAACATTTATTTTTCATAAATGGGTTTGAGTAATGTTTTTTCCCTTTACGTTGGTTGATTTCAAAGGCAATGGGCCTTACTTCTTGCATTAAAACCACACTAATTCCATGTCCCGAGGAATCACACTCCACAATAAACGTTTTGGTGATGTCAAGTGTGGCCAGGAAAGGTTTCATACACATAGCCTCCTTAAGTTTTTCAAAATATTTGGTTTCTTCTTTATTCCAACAAAATGCTTCCTTCTTTAACAATGATATTAGAGGTGTTGTTATTAAGCCATAGTTCGGTGTTGTTATTAAGCCATAGTTCTTGAATAACTTATGGTAATAGCATGTAAATCGTAAGAATTCTCTAAGTTTCTTCAAGGTTTTTGGAATTGTTCATTCCCTTATTAATTTAATTTTGTTAGGGTACACTTTGACACTTTCATGAGATACAATATGACCCAAATAGTCCTCTTCTTAAACCCCAAATACACACTTGGAAGTGTTTGCATAAATTTGTTTCTCTTCCAATAGTTGTGATACTCTATCAACATGTTCTACATGTTCTTCCCAAGGTTTTCTATAGATTAGTATGTCATCAAAAAATACTAACACACATTTTCTAAGGAAGGGTTTGAAAAGAGAATTCATCAAGATTTGAAATGTTGACGGTGCATTAATAAGTCCAAATGACATAACCAAAAAATCATAATGGTCTCCATGTGTTCTAAAGGTTGTTTTAGGAATGTATTCTTGCCTCATTCTTATTTGATGATATCCCAAACAAAGATCCAACTTAGTAAAGAAAATTTATCCATGCAATTCATTTAATAATTCATCAATGACAAGAATATGCAACTTATCTTTAATGGTCATTTTGTTTAGATGTCTATAATTTGGACACACATGCCATGATCCATCCTTTTTTGTAACCATCACTACTGGTGAAAAGAAAGAACTCTCGCTAGGTTGAATGATGTCGACCTCTAACATTTATTGGATCATATGCTCAATCTTACTCTTTTGTACATATGGATACCTATAAGGCCTAATGTTAGGTGGTGCACTTCCTAGTTGTAAATGAATAGCATGGTTGTTGGCGCAAATGATTTTTCATAAAAGCACAACAATTAATGAGGCAGTTAGGGAATGGACCAGAAAAGGAGCACACACTAGACAATAGGGAAAATCAACATCATTAAAGAAGGAGAGTCAAAGGAAGTATGAAAGAGGCGGATCAAAGAAGAAAATAGTTGGATTTTAGACCAGTCACACTTAGGAAGTTAGAAAGTGGAAAAACCTAAAGTGGACAAACCTAATCCACCTAGGGTTTTTGTCATTGTTGTAACATGTGTAAAGCCTTCCATACAGAGCCTCAAAATAAATAAATATCTACTAATCTTCTACTAAAATAAATTCAATTTAGTTCAATGTTTTCGTTTCATGATTTTCTTTATAACAAGAAATATAACAACAAAAACATAATAACAACATATCAACTAGTAAAAACCATAAAATACATACCTCAACATGTATATTAGTTGATTTATCCCCCTTTTCTGATTATCCTTTCTATTTCCCAAATTGCCCCAAATTGAATATTAAACTCCCAACCAACTAGGAATGGCCTCTCTAGCTCCCTAGCTCCAGGTATCCTTGTGGTTTCTTGGCCCCAAGCCCAAAATTCCCAGCAACAACAATGTCCCTATAGAGTTCCCAAGAAAAACAATCTTTTCACCAATCTTCTCCTCCTTTCATAATTTTTTCCTCCTTCTTGCCCCAATTTCTCCTCCAAAAAAAACAAAGAAAACAAGACCCTTCTCCAAGTCCTTTCCCCTGTTCCTTATCCTCCTCCCTAGAATCCCTCTCCCTCATTCAATTCCCAAATTGCCATATCCCCCCATTAATTACTCAGCAACCTTATCCCTCCCATAAAGACTAAATGAATTTATTTTAATAATTAATTAAATTAAATTTAACAACCATGATAATTAAATAATTAATTAGGTTTGTTACATACACCCACCCTTCAAGAAACTTTGTTCCGAAGCTGGAGTAACTTACATTACAAGGGAAATGACACATGGTTCATACATCCACATCAAATAAACTACATCATCAATTTAAAAACACTTATACAGACTGTTATAGGAAAATCCCCCTGCAGACAAGTGGATTTCCTCTTGAACCCTAAATCTCTAAGATCAAGACTGAAAGGTGCTAACTTTTGTCACTGACATCCTTTTAAACCCAACTAATTCAATCAAATAGAGAAAAGGAATAATATGTACCTTTTTACGATGTTTGTCCTTGCCGAGTCCAAGTTGAGCTTTGATCCCCAATCTCTTCAACAAGTCCTGCAATCCAATAACAGCAAAGACAAAACAAATTCCTATTATACCATGATTAATTCAAAACTAGATGTATCTATCAAAGACAAGTTCATGTAGGTATACACAACCTTGAAATAAACAGGCCAAGCACATGTATTAATGAGAACTCGATAGCAATACTTACAGATCGGTGATGACGTTGCAACAGCCTCACCAAGCTCTCCTTGTCCAACCCCTTTCTCAAATAATCCACAATCAAAATAACTATGCTTCAATGATTATCTCCCTTGTGAGATAATAAGTTTGATATCTTCAATGTCCTCCTCAATACCATTTCTCATGAGATCATAAGTTAGGTATCTCTCAATCTCCATGTTTTATTTCACCATGAGAATGCCTCCTTATATAAGCTTATAGAGACCCAACCACCTTAGAGATTATTGGGATAGGTTGAGGATCCTTCTCCATCAGTTGTGTATCTTCCCTAAGATCCATCATTGACCGCATATTCAAATCCAACCAACTTGAGAGATGAGGGGGATTTTTCCCTGATTTTCCTTAACAACCCAAGATTTCCTCAAACAACCTAGGGCTCCCTCAGAATGGGACACCCCCAATGAAGGGTAGGGAGCGCTAGCACTCCCTGACAATGGGTAGGGGAGTGCTGCCAAAAATTTCCCTAAAAAAGCCCAGCGTCCCCCCAGAAGGGTGCACAGAGTGCTTGAATGCTCCCCCAAAGAAGGGTAGGGAGCGCTGACACTCCCTGACAATGGGTAGGGGAGTGTTGGCCTTCAAAATTAATTTTTAGTGGGTTTTTATCATGGAAAAAGATTTGTACTCTTCAGCAAATGATTTCTTCTTCTTTGACCAGTTTCTAAGGGTGTCTTCAAGTGTTCCTTGTGATGTCGTTCGAGACACAACATGGGAAATATGACTGTATGATGTCTGCGACACTTGCGAAACTTGTGGCCAAAAAGAAATACTTGCAACCCTTGTAATGTCGACAATTGGTCATCATTGAAATGAGTAATTTTGATGTGTAACATATTTCCCTGCAAAGTGCAAAGTTAGAAGACGAAAACTGATGACTGAAGTACTTTGTAGACTTTTTCGAGTAAGGGTATGGATGCAGAGAACTTGGTACAAGTTGTACACAAAAATCAAACAAATATTATGGCATGTTTCAAACCTTAGGCAGGCATACCTATGCTTGGGTGATAAAGACTTGCAAGGTATGGTCGCCATAAGATACACTGCAGATCCATAATTATATTAACAAAGAGTATAGCCACCAAAGATACAATGTTGACCTATACTTCCATGACATGAACTTATTGTAGCCATGAAAAATACACAGTGGATCTACGAGATGACAATACATAGCCACAGACCAATACAAAGTGGATCTATGTGACAGTACATGTGTCAATATTCAAGAGAAACTTTGTCGCAACCTGGGCAAAGTACATACTAGATTGATCACTCAACCCAGGGTCTTCTTATTGATCCTGATGAAGTACAAGTCTCACCATGTGAATAGATGTCCTGATGTCGAACATGGCAGAAACCACTTGATTACTAGTCAATGAAGTAAACCGTTAACAAGTGCAAGGGAAATCATATTAATGTCAATGATTCCCAAGGTACCCTAGTACATTCCAGGGAATGTGAATAGATGAGTTGAAGTCGAACATCCATGGAATCAACCAATCAGGGGTCAGTGATGTAAACCCACTATCGTAAGTGAGGAGGCCTTCCATTGAGGCATGCATGTCCAAAGGTACTAACTTGTTTCTAAGTCTACTTACTGGATAATGTGTTGAGGTCGACAAGAATAGACTCGTTGCAGGAGGGCCTTGATGTATCCCCCATCAACGACAAGAAACTGACATAGAGATGTAATTTGGTAGATCAAATGAATATGAACTGACATGGGTATTGAAACAAAATATTTGTGATGGCTGACTCTCGAAGAAGATACTTCCCTTGAACACTGAGACACAACAGCAGAAACATGACATGTACCAAAACACGATGATGCAATGGACACTGTGAATTTCATTGTGTGACCCAAAGGAGTAAAGAAACTTAGAGGATTGGTTCAGTGCATAGGTTCAACAAATTAAAATGTATGCAAAGAAAAAGTGCCATGTTCAAGGGCGACTCTAAGAGTGACTGGTGATGTTTTCAAAATTGCTTGGCTTGCTTTCTTCAAATTTTCCCCCCATCCAGATAGACGAGTACCTATTGTTTATTTAATGAGCTCGAGGAGGGTAACACATGCTCGATACAACTCACCTTCGGTAAGTCCCTCTTCCTTTGTTTAACAAACTGGAAGAAGTAAGGGTTTGGTCCCGTATGGGCCCTTCAATGTATGATTTTTTAACGAGTCCAGAGAAGGTAAACTCGGTGATTTTTCATGTTTAGAGAGTCTAAAAAGAACTTAAATACGAATCCAGTGTTGTTCTTTTTCATAATATTAGTCTCACGAGGCTAAAAAAGAGATAAATTATCACTCAAAATAATCCCTTTCAAACCTTTTAACGAGTGGTAAAGGATGCAAGATTACTCGGCAATATTTTCATGTTTAAAGAGTCTGAAAAGAGATTAAAGACCAAAACATGATGATGCAATGGACACTGTGACTTTCATCGGGTGACCCAAAGAAGTAAAGAAACTCAGAGGATTGGTTTAGTGTAGAGGTTCAACGGATTAAAATGTATTCAAAGACAAAGTGTCGTGTTCAAGGGTGACTGTAAGAGTGACTGGTGATGTTTTCAAAAACTTCTTGGCTAGCTTCCTTCAAATTCCCCCCCATCCAGATAGATGGGTACCTATTTTTTATTTAACAAGATCAAGGAGGGTAACACATGCTCAATATAACTCACCTTCGGTAAGTCCCTATTCCTTTGTTTAATGAACTGGAAGAAGTAAGGGTTCGGTCATGTATGGGCCCTTCTATGTATGTATTTTTTAACGAGTCCATAGAAGGTAAACTCGATGATTTTTCATGTGTAGAGAGTCTGAAAAGAACTTAAAGATGACTCAAGTGTTTTTCTTTTTCGTAATATGAATCTTGCGAGGCTGAAAAAGAGATAAATTATCACTCAAAAGACGCCCTTTCAAACCTTTTAACGAGTGGGAAAGGAAGCAAGATCACTCGGCAATCTTTTCATGTTTAGAGAGTCTGAAAAAAGCTTAAAGATGACTCTAGGGAGTTCCTTTTTCGTGTATCCGTGCAAGTCTGAAAAATAGATAAAAGTCTACTCGGTTACATTCTCATGTTTTTTTGAGCGTGAGAAAGAATAAAGACTAAGCTCGGTATTGGTTTCATTTTTACACAAGCTTGAAACAAAATTAAGCCATGCTTGTAAATTCCCAACATAATTTCCAAAGGTAGGGATACAGAATACCCATGGATGGTTGGTACTCTTCCCCCAGCATGAAAATATAGTGCCATAACTTCAGAATGATAATCAAAGGCTGGATACATGCCCCCCAAGCTTCAATTCATTCACCGACTTTCAGGTTGTCACCAATTTCTATACTAGATGGAGAAAAAGGATTTAAGTGAATGAAATGAAGGTTAAAAAATGAGACCTAATGAAAGACTCGAATTGGTATGAGAGGTGATTGTTTCATTTTTTAACGAGCTCGACACAAGAAAAGAACTATGCTCAAGGCTCTGGGTTCAATCCCCAAATTTTTGTTTCATTTTTAACGATCTTGTTATAGAGAGGAAAACTATGATCATAGCCTCTATTTCATTTTTTAACAAGCTTGACAAAAATAAGAGAAACTATGCTCATGAATTTTTCTTGATCATGGTTTCCAATAGGATAATTCTCTGGAAGGAAACCATGTCAAGGGATAAAATTCGGTCTTTTCTTCCAAGAGATCTTCATTGGATGGAAGAACAATGCTCCGGAAGGAACACATGTTGAGTGTCTCATCAAGGGTAAGGAGATTAGGCTCCAATAGCCCTAACGAAGAGATCACCATGTCAACTACCAGATCTAAGTCGTCAAAAGTTGAACTCATGGGAGACAACGCCACATAATTGACCTATGGCATGGGTGATACCGACTGCATATAAGACTTGTTTAGGGAGGTCATTGGGTTGATGGTCAAGTCAGGGCCAACGAACGAAAGTTGATCAATAGTCACCATTCTTCCATCGTGAGGGAAATATATCACACGAAAGAGAGTGGACACAATATCTTTCATGGAATAGACATAATCTCTCCCAAGGAGTAAATCGAAATCCAAGGGGTCCTAGACTATCATAACATCAATAAAGACAGTTTTCCCTCCCAAAGTTATGGGAAACTGAGGAAGGATCCCTAAAGGGTGACTAGTTATTCTATTAAAAGAGAACAAAGTCTGGGTAACTATAACAAGCTGAGGATAACCCAAATCTTGCCAAGCAATAGAAGAAAAAATACTAACGGACAAACCTTCATCTATCAGCACATGAGGAACGTCGCGAACACAAACCTGTACTGTAATCTTGAAGGGAATGTGAGAGGGAAGACAAGGTCTAGTTAGCACACCCCAATCAAAAAGGAGGGCCTCATTACTTGGAGGGGGTTTCACAGGAGAGGGAGGAATTCCTCCCAGCATGGTAGATTCTGTATCAATGAAAAAAACATGGGCATAATCGACTTTACTCTATAGCGAGAGAGTAGGATCAATTGATAACAACATCAAATCGACCACTTGGGTTTCATTCTCCAAGGGGATAATGGGGTCAACAGGTGGAAACATATCGACTGCTTGGGTTGCACTCTCTAACGAGAGAGAGGGATTGACCAAAGTTGGGATCAGATCAACCACTTTGTCAACTGGTTCAACTAAGGACGTGACCATATTGACGACATTATCAACTAGACTGATCATTGAAGGGACCAAAGAAACCACTTTGGCACTCGTCAGAGGAGGAGTTGGATTGACCACATTAGCACTCTTTATATGAAGGGTGGGATTGACCAATCAAGAAACTAGATCAGTCACTTGGGTTTCACTTTTGAGATGAAAAGTGGGGTTGATCGATGACGGAACTAGATCAACTACTTTGGTCAGTGGTTCAACTGAGGATGAAACTAGATTTACCACCTGATCAACCAGAATGACCGGGGATGGAACCAGATTGACCATTCCATCAACTAACGATGGGTTGGGGGAAACCTTACGATAACCATTTGGAAGTTGAATATTTTCCAAAAGAGAAGAAGCCTCTTCCATACGAGGACAATGTTGATAATAACGATCACCTTTGCATAACATACAAGGAAATTTGACAATTGTCTTCATCTTACCAACCTTAATGTCACTAGTTAACGGGGCATCACCAACATGTTTAGCAGAGGCTGATGATGTAGAGGACCACATTTCTAAGACCTTAGGAAGACCATGGAAATTCCTCAGAAAGTGGTTACCCTTACAAAGACTACAAGGGAATTTGGGTTTCAAATTCTTCATTTTAATCTTATCAACCTCATCAACACTCTCAGTACAATGAATAGTAGTTGGTTGCTTGGATCCAACATTTGATATGGTTGGAGGCTTGGTCCTTTTCAGTTTCTTATTCTTCTTCTCTTTCCATTTCTTCTTCTTCTTCTTATCAACCTGGCTACTTGCTTTAGAGCTTTCACTAAGAGAAGAAGGAGAAAGGGAAGGAGGTTTAATGGGTGAAGAAGGAGAAAATTCGACATGAGGTTGATGTGTGGGTGGTGTATTTACATATGAAGCATTAGGTGTAGTTGAAGCACTAGAGGATCGAGATCAATGGAGTGGGGAAGAAGCAAACTGGTAATCCAATGGTGAGTCCTGGAAGACTCAGTGTGGCAATGTATGGAGGACCAATGTTTCCAAAATAAGGAAAGGTGTAAGGTTCCCCAGGACAAGGGGTTCTTTCATTGGTACTCCCAGGATTTGATTCCATTAACATTGACTCGCCCTAAGGTCCACTAAGTGAAACAAACAACACATGCTATGAATCTAACAAGAAAAAAATCAAACAAAACTTCCCACGATGAAACCACTAGTTGGTGATGAAATCCAACGTCACGAGATCAAAATAGGAAGGGGCAGGGATAGAGAGGGTGGATCAATTACATTAGAAACCTACTTAATGGACTTACACCTTGGTGCAAGCTTCCACACAGTAATTGTGGATTTACCCTCCAAGGAACCTGAGTGAGTTTGACCAGTGTCTGTTCCAAGTACAGTGAGACTTCCCTTCACCATCACCTCATGTAAGACCCTAAATATTATGGATACTAAGGTCACCAACTCCCATTCATCCCCTAGGAGGGTACAATCGAAAATCCAGTCCGAACGTATGGGAAGGATAACAAGTCCTAAATCCTTCAAGAGAACTAAGGACAAGTGGACCAATAGAACTCTAGATTACCCCGAATGGATTCGGAGTTCACAAAGCACCGAGACCAAATGAAGACAGTTGAGCCTCAAGAAGAACCCCCAATATACGATTTGACTACTACGAACGATTGAAACACGGAGGGATAATCTCTGTAACTCTCCTGAATGTGACCTCGTGCGTAACCCATGTGTGAGAGGGGGATCCCAGTAAGCTTAAATGAAAATTGGATTTTCCCTCCATATCGCAAGATGCTAAGTTTGTTTGAAAGCTTTGGAAAGTTATCCTTTCAACCTATTCCAAAGCCCTACACCTTAAAGCTAATGTAAGTTTGCTAACAGAAAAAATGTCTAATAAATTTTAGTTTAGCGCTTGATTTTAAGGTTGTTGTTTACTCAAAGGTGTATGAGAGTGAAAACTGATGATATTATATCTCAATTCCCAAAACATGCATAAGAAATGATAAGCAGTATTTTCTTTCAATGAATGTTTATTTAAGGGAAGGAGAATGGATTTTCCTTTCACCATCAAACACTAAGATGCAATGACCTCATGCAATTGTTCTCAATCAATAATCCAATACAATGCTAAAATGTTCATAAATTGGTTCCAATATCCAAAAACCAAACATGAAAAAATATCCTTTTGTTTATATGTGACTGATAATCAGTTTGATGTAAAGCTTCCTATGTTAAACGGACTTCAAGATCTGTGAGATTTAAGCAATCAGAAGAAAACTTCACATAAAAAAAAACACACCCTCGTTGTGATCAAACAAGAAACAAGAAGAAAATTCTTAGATAAAAGACCTCAAATATCAAAATTAAACAGCGGATAGATCTTTGAATTTCCTTACAACAACTTTCATTCAATCAGATAAGTGAGAAAGAAGTAGATCGACCCCAAATCTCAGGGAAGAAGAGTGACTCAAAGCAAGGAAAATACATGTCAAAAATCCAAGACAAACATCATCAATCCTTAGAAATCAAATATTTGGATGCTAAACAAGGACATACTGAGATGGTAATGACTGAGCAGATGAATCAACAAAAAACCACACTCAGAGAGGGATTCTCTAAATAATTTTAAGCAGAAAAAGGCCATCGCTATGGTGTCAAGGGTACCATAGCATTGCAATGCTCTTTGGGAGCTTGCAAGGGAGTGTCAACACTCTTGTGGTAGAGGTAGGGGAGTGTTGGGCTCCCAGAACTAAAACAAATGCCCAAAAATAATAAAAAAAAAACTCAAAAAAATCCAGATATTTAGTGTGTATAAGATGAATCCAAGAGCCAATAAAACATCTAAGAATCACAAAAAAAGCACGAATAAGATCTAAAGGTGAGAAAAGGACAAAAAACAAGACCAAGGAAGGAAACCAAAAATGAAATCTTCAATCCCCCTCAGAGTCACCAATTTCTATTACAGGAAACTCCCCTTGCAGACAAGTGGATTTCCTCTTGAACCCTAAATCTCTAAGATCAATACATAAAGTTGGTAACTTTGGTTATTGACATCCTTTTAAACCTAGCTAATTCAATCAAATAGAGAAAAGGAAGAAG
>JASDQU010308310.1:0-10631 GCA_032191745.1 Picea mariana
CAACCACTTTATTCTCCTTCCCTTTGATATGATTTATATCAAAGTCGTATTCACAGAGAAATTCAAGCCACCTACTCTCTCTAACGTTCAAGGTTGGATGATCAAATAAATACTTTAGACCATTATGGCATGTTCTCAATTCAAACCTCCTTCCCATGAGGTAATGTCTCCATTTCCTCAGAGCATGAATGATGGCCACTAACTCCAAATCATGAGTTGCATAATTCCTTTCATGCTCTTTCAAATTTTTGAATTCATAACAAATTACAAATCCATTTTGCCTAAGGAATCCTCCTAGTCCTTCTTTACATGCATCAGTGCACACCACAAAATCTTCATTTGGGTCTACAATCCTCAAGATTGGAGCACTGGTTAATAGTTTCTTCAATCGTTGAAATATTTTCTCGCAATCCTCTGTCCACTGAAACGTTTTCTCCTTCCTTTTCAAGGAAGTGATAGGGTGAGATATCCTTGAGAACTATGCAATAAACCTTCTGTAATAACCAACTAGACCCATAAAGGATTTGAATTCTATCACATTCATTGGCGCTGACCATCCTCTAATGGCCTCAATCTTCTCAAGATCTAGAACTATCCCATCCTTCGAAATAATATGCCCCAAGTAATGGATCCGCTCCTGATGAAACGAGCACTTGCTCAACTTGAAATATTGTTGGTGCTCTCTTAGCACCCGAAACACCATCCTCAAATGTTCTTCATGCTCTTCCTCTGACTTGGAATACACTAGAATGTCATCCAAAAAGACTATGACAAACTTGTCCAAATAGTCCCTGAATACACCATTCATCAGACACATAAAAACAATGGGTGCATTTGATAACCCAAATGGCACCATTGTGAACTCGTAATGAACATACCTTGTTCTAAATGCAGTCTTCTTTATGTCTTCATCCTTTATCCTTACCTAGTGATATCCTGACCTGAGATCTATCTTGGAAAATATCTTAGCATCCTTCAATTGATCGAAGAGGTCATCAATCCTCGACAGAGGATACTTGTTCTTTACAGTCACTTTGTTCAATTGTCTGAAATCGATACACAATCTCAGTGTTCCATATTTATTCTTCATGAATAGAAACAGGGCTCCCCAAGGTGATACACTTGGGCGTATATACCCCTTCTTTAGAAGCTCTTCATGTTGCAATTATAACTCTTTCATCTATGGAGTACTCATTCTGTAAGGATCTTTCAACACTGGAGCTGCTCCACACTTCAAATTTATAGAGAAGTCAATATCTCTCTTCGGAGGCAGTTTGAGTACCTCCTGAAATACATCTTCAAAGTATTTTAGTACTGCATGGTCTTCGATACCTGACACCTTATCCTTAGGTGTTTCCTCCACATGGGCTGCAAATAATTGATAACATTTTCTGTAGCACTTCTTCAGTTGCATTGTTGAAATTTCTCTAATAGCAACATCTCTAGGAGTTCCTTGGACTATTTTCCAATTCCCTTCCTCATCCAGGCAAGTGAATTCCTTGTTACGACAATCTAGGATGATATGGTGATGGTCCAACCAGTCCATACCAATTAAAAAGTCATAAGAGCCTAAAGGAAAAATATTCAATTCATCCTTCATGCTCAGTCCATTCATGTCCACGGGATATGACTTAACCAACTCCGTGACTTTCCTCTTGGTTCCTGTAGCCAACTGCACTAACCAAGACTTTTCATGTTTACTTCTTGACAAATGCAAACTTTCCACCACCCTAGGATCTATATAAATATGGCTAGCTCCCGAATCAATTAAAATAGTAAATGGTCAGTTGTTAATCATATCTTCCACTTCAATCACTTGCGACTGAAATTCATCTTGCTTGTTGTCTAGGGCCGCATAGATCCTTGGCATTCTACTGCCCATGTCCTCCACTATTCCAGTTTGCTGAACATTGTGGACAACTCTCACTTTATCATTTCTATGGGGAAATCTTTGTACCTATGGTTTCCTTTACAACCCCAACACTCCATAGGTGTCTGTCTTGGCATTTTCCCACCCACTTCAGCCTTCCTGGGCTCTCTAAAAAATGGTTGTCCTAGAGGACTATTTCTAAAAAAGGAAGGTTTGCTTCCCTTTTTTCTCTGCTCTTTATTGAAATTCTTCTTGTCTTCCTAAGCCTTCTAGAAGGTAGGCTTTTCTTTTGTTGTTCATATAATCATTTCTCCCTCCTTATCGTCTCTTCCATGGTTTTTGGGTCATCATACTGAATCTTGTCCCCAGTGGAAGGTGGCAGTCCACTTAGATACCTCTGAATCTTGACAGTCTCATCTTTGATGAATAGAACATACTTTAGCAATTCCAGGAACCTATGTTCATACTCATCAATGGTCATGATGCCTAGCTTGAGTTCAAAGAAATCCTTCATCTTTTTGTCATAGTATCTTTTAGTCAAGTATTTCTTCTTGAAATATCTCTTGAATTCCTTCCAAGTGATATCTTTCTCTCTAATGTGTTTCACCTGTGCAAGTTGATCCCACCACATGGATGATTTTCCTTTTAGTTGATACATTGCAATTCTTCCTTCTTCATGAGAGGAATAATTTTGTAGTTGGAAATATTTCCTCATGCCAAGAAACCATGTTTCAGCATCTTCCTCCTTCCTATGTTCTCCATCAAACATAGGACGCTTAATCTTATTCATTTCTCCCTTTAGTTCATCAACTCCAGACCTCCTATGCTTTCTGGTAGGTGATGGGATTGAACTACTATGTGCTTCCTTACTGGAAGGATTTCGGGAGTGACAATGATGTATGATAACACTCCTCGATCTTGTTTTCCTCTGAGGGGTCCCGTGACTCCTTGTTTTACTTGAGTCACTCTCTTTTTCAAATTTATTTTCTATTCTTTCAAGACTCTTCAACAACTTTAAGTTGAATTCACCTTGTTTATCCTGAGTCTTCCTTATCTTTTTGATAACTATTCAGTGATTTTGGGCATCTTTCTGTAATTTTTCAATGATTTTTCTCATATTCCCTTCTTTATACATCTCTTTTCCATGCCCATTGGAGTTCGATCCTTCAACTTCCAAGTGGACATCCATTCGTTCTCTTTCGTTCTCCAAACTAGAGGCAATTCATGCTTCTTCCATTTCTTTGCACTCTGTGGAAATTCTAATCGGTTTTGACACTCATCAAACTTATGCAATCACAATGTGTAGACAACCAACATTTGTCAGGTTATCTCCTCTTAACAAATTCCACACATTCAAAACTAATCCAATTTCAGAAAAAAATTTGATTTCACGAATTTTTCGAGCTCTGCTCGGCTCTGTAACTTTTGGGTGATAGCCCCTCTTTGTTAATCCCTAACCCATTCGATCATAGGATGTGACCAAACGCTATACCACTAGTTGCTACCCAAATTTTAGAAAGTTTCACAGCATACACAACTATCTCCCGGAGTTTCGATTACCGAATTCGTGAAATCAAGTGGATCAATGGTCCACATTTACTCATCCTCCAACAAATGAAATCCACTATGGTCTTTCTGTCATCAAAGTTTTTTGAGACTTCAAGACTCATAGTTTCAGGGTTTCGGACTTGTAGGCTCCCACACTTGCTTCCCTCTCCAACTCTTGACTTTTGATCTTCCAACCTTTCTAACCTTCGGGCCCACAACACAGTTGTCACCAACCACAGTGGTGACATGCAGTGTACTTAAGAAGGTCCACTTTACCTCAGGTGACATCGTCTGATCCTACTATGTATGATATTCCTTCGGGGCCAACTGGCATGTGGCATAGATCCCATGGGTCCACATCCATCCAAGTGACGTCAACTAGACCCACTACTTCGACTCTTTGAGATTTTGTGATTTCAGGATTTGAGAGTTTGTGCATCAACACATCCCACTTCTCTCGATAGCCGAACTCCTGAAATTTCTCTATGCTCTTATGCTCGATCCAATGGATGAGATATTTTTCCTAGATCTTCTCAGGACTTTTGAGTTTTGGGTTTGAGGTTTTGTGTCTCAACGCACCTCGCTTTTCTCGACAGCTGAACTCCCGAAAGGCTTCTCGGATATCCTCCTGACACCTTCTCCGGATCTAAAGGTCGTAAATGTTTTTCCTTTCTTTTTGAACAAATCCTATGACTCCAACATCTAAAGTGTTGAGTGCCCTCTCTCTCTGTGATCAAATACCACATTGATTGTAGTTTTATTCGACCCCTACTCCTCCTGAGATTTTTAACATGGCCAATGTAACCCTTTGGCACTTAGAAACAATCTAAGGTTCAAATTTATTCCTCTAGACACAATTTCCTCTCGAAAACTTGGGTCCAAAGGCCACTTATCTGGCTCATCCAAGATTAGCATTGAAACCTTGGGCTTTGATACCATATTGTAGTGACCCCAACCATCAACCCCACGACCAGAAAAACGCTACTACGTAGAACATTATCATACTTATTTATAAAACATGCTTATTAAGTCTAATTAATAGATTTAACCAAACAACATAGAGTAAGAACAAGATTGCTTCTAATATACATCACCAAGGACATGAACAATAACTCATATGTGCAACAGAATACATGATAACATATAAGCAACGCAGACATGCAAAAAAAAATATTAAGCGTAAAATGATAATTATCTTTGAAACTATGGTAATTTCACCAACTGCGTGCAGACCTTCCATGAACCTCCTAGACTTATACCATGCTACTCATCACTCTAAGAAGTAGGTCATCCCTGAGATGGGACTAAGCTCCACCGGGAAAGGGAATTCTAGGCTAGGCAAGGCCAACAGAAGACACACAGTCACAGAGGAAGAATTCTCTCCCAGGAGTCACTTACACCCACTGCTCACAGACTCTCGTTCCCCACATGCCTGTCCCACCCCAGGAGTATACACCTTCACTGTCACCAAGACATTCCTTCGTCTGCTAGACCTCCCTTGCCTTGGGCTTCAGGAACAGACTGAATCGGAAGTCTTAGAGCTCTGTAGCAGCTACATGACCCCTTCTAGGAGTTCTTACTTCCTCATACCACTCTCTCACCTGGAGAGAGTTGCTCACAGGTTTGGAAACCTATTATTTTTAACAATTCCATCATAGTGAGGACACAACAACAAGGCTCAGAAACACACAACCAATGGCAGCAACCTCACACGGTCAGTATCTACGCTTCCACAACAGCCCATTGGAATAACACAACATGACCCAGGAAACTTTGGGTTTCTCCCTCATGCAACACGGAATGGGTTCACGATTAGGGTTTCAGAGATGTGTGAGGGTGTGCATAGATCACACGGATAGACTTATCAGTTTAGGTAAGGATTTCCCTAGCACAAACACTAAAAAGAAAAACATAGGTCGATCCTTTACACCCGTGAGTTCAAACAGGGGATGTAGAATGGGAGGTCTGCCCCAACATGGCTCACTTCTCTAGTTTTAATTGCATGCACCCAGGTTGACACCTATCTCCTTGGGGCTGCATGCTCCCCATTTTTCACACATTCCCCCTTCCAGGAACTTAGGATAAAACATAAACATTTACATAGCTTTGGATTAATATTGAATTATTATTCCCAAGGACTTAAGATCCTAAGCTTAGCCCCTCTTCCCAACCTTTCAGCTCCCTCTCACTTACCCAGACTTTGTGGAAGCTTAGTCCCCCATCACTCATTTATCATGGTCAGCCCACATGCAAAGATGTTTTTTTTATATTAATAATGTGCATCATTACATGTACAAAAATCAGGCTCTTCACCTTCAACACTTAGGTTCTCTAGCCTAATAAACACATAATCCCACTAGATTATATAAACTTGGCTCACCAACCTATACAACATAACTACAATTCATAATGAAATTGGGGCACATCCTTGGGATATTATAGTGGCAAGATCATTAAAAAATGAAACAAGGGCTACAAGCATAGTTTCTCTTCTTTGTGGCAAGCTCGTTAAAAAATGAAACAGAGGCTATGAGCATAGTTTTCCTCTCTGTAGAAAACTCGTTAAAATATGAAACATAAATCTAGGGATTAAACCTATATCCTTGAGAATAGTTCTCTTCTCGCGTCAACCTCATTAAGAATTGAAATAGTCACCTCTCACGTTAGTTTGAGTCTTTCACTAGATCTCGTAGATGTTGAGTCGAGTCTTTTGTTAGGTCTCATTTTTGAACCTTCATTTCATCCATTTGTATCCTTTTTCTCCATCTAGTACAAACATTGGTGACAAACTCAAAGTCGGTGAATGAATGAAGCTTGGGGGGGCATGTCTCTAGCCTTTTATTATCATTCTGGAGTTAAGCCAAAATATTTTCAAGATGGGGGCAAAATACCAACCATCCATGGGTATCCCAAGCTTTGGAGATTACGTTGGGAATTTACAAGCATAGTTTAATTTTGTTTCAAGCCTGTGTAAAAATGAAACCAATACCGAGCATGGTCTTAGTTCCTTCTCATGCTGGAAAAAACTTGAGAATGCAATTGGGTAAAATTTTATCTCTTTTTCAGACTCGCATGGATACACGAAAAAGGAACCCCCTGGAGTTGTCTTTAATCACTTTTCCGACTCTCTAAACATGAAAATATTGTCGAGTGATCTTGCTTCCTTTCATACTCGTTAAAAGGTTTGAAAGGGCGTCTTTCAAGTGATAATTTATCTCTTTTTTGGCCTCATGAGACTAACATTATGAAAAAGGACAACCCCAGAGTCGTCTTGAAGTTCTTTTCAGACTCTCTGAACATGAAAAATCACATATTTTACCTTCTCTGGACTCGTTAAAAAATCATATATTGAAGGGCCCATCTGGGACCGAACCCTTACTTCTTCCAGTTCATTAAACAAAGGAAGAGGGACTTACCGAAGGTGAGTTATATCAAGCATGTGTTACCCTCCTCGAGCTCATTCAATTAAAAAGAGGTACTCATCTAATGGATGGGGGAAATATTTGAAGGAATCAAGCCAAGCAGTTTTTGAAAACATCACAGGTCACTCTTACGAGCACCCTTAAACATGGAACTTTGTCTTTGCATACATTTTAATCCACTGAACCAATCCTCTTAGTTTCTTTACTCCTTTGGATCACCCAACGAAATTCATAGTATCCACTACATCATCATGTTTTGGTCCATGTCATGTTTCTACTGTTGTGCCTTAGTGTTCAAGGGAAGTATCTACCTCAAGAGTCAACCATCACAAATTTCTTGTTTCAACACCAGTGTCAGTATGTTATCATATAATTCACCACCTTATATATCTATGCAAATTTTGTGTTGTTGATGGGGGATACATCAAGGGCCTCCTTCGACAAGTCTATTCCTGTCAACTTCAACACATTATCTGGGAACTAGACAAGAAACCATTTAGTACCTTGGGACCTGCACACCTCAATGGAAGGACTCCTTGCTTTTGACAATAGGTTTACATCATTGACCTATGATCATATGATTCCACGAATGTCAGACTTCATCTCATTTATTCACATTCGCTGGAATGTACTACGATACCTTGGGAATCATTTACATCAATGGTGATTTCCTTCGCACTTGTTAGTTGTTTACCTCATTAACCAATAATCAAGTAGTTTCTACCATGTTCGACATCAACACATCTATTCACATGGTTAAATTCGTACTGTATCAAGATTGGTAAGAAGACCCTGGGTTGAGTGATCACTTTGATATATACTTTTCCCAGGTTGTGACGGAGTTTCTTTTGGGAATATTGATACATAGACTATCACATAGATCCACATTGTATTGATCTGTGGCTATGTTTTATCATCTTGTAGCTCCACTGTGTAGTTTTTTGTGGCTACGATCAGTTCATGTCATGGAGGTATGGATCCACATTCTATATTTGGTGGTTATACATTTTTATCAATATAATTATAGATCTGCAGTGTATCTTATGGCGGCCATACCTTAGAAGTCTTTATCACTCAATCATAGGTATGCCTGCCTTGGGTTTGAAACATATCATAACATTTGTCTGATGGTTGTATGCATCTTCGACCAGGTTCTCTAAGTCCATACCCTTGCTCGAAAAGGTCTACAAAGTACTTTAGTCATCAATTTCCGTCTTCTAACTTCACACTTTGGGGGGCAATCTGTTACACATAAAAGTTACTCACTACAATGATGACCTATTGTCGTCATTACAGGTGTCGCAAGTTTTGAAATTTGGCCAAAAATGTCAGAAGTGTTGCAAATATCATACTATCATCTTGCCTATGTTGTATCTCAAATGACATCACAGGAACACTTGAGACATCCTCAGAGACTGGTTAAAAGAAGAATAAGTCATTTGACGAAGAGTACAAATTTTTTTTCTTGACAAAGATCACTTGAAAATCATTTTTGAAGGGCAGCGCTCCCCTACCCACTAGAAGGGAGTGCTAGTGATCATTTCCTTCCTTTGGGGTAGTGTTGTAATGCTTTGTGCACCATTCTAGGGGAGCACTATGTTGTTAAGGAAATCAGGGGAAGATCCCCCTTATCTCTGAAGTTATTTTGATTCAAATCTGAGGTCAAGTCTGGATCTTAGGGAGGATCCACAACTGATGGAAAAAGATCCTCAAGCTATCCCAAGAATCTCTAAGGTGGTTGGGCCTCTCAAAGCCTACATAAGGAGTCCTCCTCATGGTGAAAGGAGGACACATTCAACGCATCAAAATTATGATCTCATAAGGGAGAATAATTAGTGAAATTATAGTCATTTTAATCATGGAAATTTTGAGCAAGGGTTTGGACAAAGAGATCTTGGTGAGGCTGTTGCATCTGCATCTATAGTTGTAAGTACTTTGCTTTTTTTTCATTAATATATATATGTGTGTGTGTGTTTGTGTGTGTGTGTGTGTGTGCGCGCGCGCGCTTGGCATGTTTCCTTCAAGTTTGTGTATGTTTCATGAACTTGCTTCTTTTGATAGATCTATTTTGAGGCTAATCATGGTAGAATAGGAAGTATGTTTTGTCATTGTTGCTCATTGGATTGTAGGACCTTCTGAAGAGCTTGGAGATCAAGATCAACCTGGATCGACGAAGGACAAACGTTGTTAAAAGTATTTATACTCCTTTCTTCTTATTCCTTGACTAGTTTAGCCTCATTATAAGGAATGTCAGTGTCCAACGTTAGCGCCTTTCCATATTGGTTATAGGGGTCTAATATCCAAGAGGGAATTCACCTTTCTGTAGTGGAATTTTCCTACAACAGTGATAGTTAATTATAGTAACCCACATGTAACAACCCTTACTAGTTCAAGTACCCTTGTGAAGACGAGAACCATGGAAGGGAACTAAAACAGAGCTTCAATGTGTTCCTTAGGTACCGCATGAACTTCCAAATCACAATCACCTCTATAGATACCTAGGAAATGCCACTATAGTTACCACTTCATAATTAGTGATCAAGAAAGTATTCATGGGTTGGGACCACACATATGGGTAGGGAAAGTAATATTGAAGCTTCAATAAGTGCTACCTCACAGAGAGGTATGGCACTTTCGAAACCCCCATACATGTAGTAGTTCAACATATACCAAAACAAACGAAGAAGGGATATCACTCCACTTGCCTTAGTGAGACCTCATTCTTGAATCCTATGTTAGAGTAGCTTCCAGGAAAGAACTCCTTTCTACTAATGGATTTATGCACTCACTAATGACTCTTAGTTTGGGTTTTGTTACCTTGGATAATTTACTCTCCAACCCTACACTAAGGCCCTAAATCCTAGTCTAATATTGGTTTTCTATAAAGAAAATATTCCAATGAATTTTAAATTAAGTTCTTCTCTTTTTAAGATATTGATTACGCACGGTTAGTGGAATGCAACTTTTAATGGTGTTTTAAGACATTTTCCAATCCAAAAGAAACAAAATAATGCAACTTTCTCTTTTAATGAAATCTATCTAGAGGAAGGAAAATATATCTTTAATCTCAACTAAAAACCACTAAAAACCAAATGGGACTATCAATCACTCCAAAAGACAATTTCAAACCCCAAAATATACAACCAACATGCCAATGCAACTCTTTAAAAAATGTCCTAAAATGCTCCAAAAAGGGATGATCATAAAATCAAATTTTTATTTTTTCTCTTTTATATCATGGAAATAAGAATGAAAATTTCCTAAATAATCTAAGTTCTAAAGGGTCTCTTGTCAAATAAAATTGTTCATAGGGTTCTCAGGAAAAAACCCAAAAACAATTTCACTAAAAATGAGTATTTTTTCACCCTACAAGATTTTTTTGTGCACCTACAGGAGAGGTTGTTCCATGTTAGTTGTGCAAGGAGTGACCTATAAGGAGGATGTCACACCCTAATATTTATAGAAGGTGCAACTGATCACTCTGGTTCTCAAAGAGAAGGAGTGATTGCGTGGAAAAATCGGGAAAAGGGCCCAGACCTGGCCCAAATTTGATAGATCTAAATGATCCAAACACCTAGATAGTGGGGAGGGATACAAATAAGCTACATACAACTTCTAGAGACCAAAATAAAAAATGAAATTCCAAAAATAAGGAAGATTAAAATATCCTTCCCTGATGGAGTTGTCAATTTTGTTATGGAGAAATCTTCGTCGTGGACAAGTGAGCATTCCTTCGGATTTTCCCGTGATCCAAGACATACTATAGGATATAAAAAACAAAGTATTATCTT
>JASDQU010308310.1:18964-29125 GCA_032191745.1 Picea mariana
ACAACATAAGCAAGTAGATAAGGTCATGGAAGAATACTCGAATATCTTCTCCTCACCTACAGGGGTACCTCTGCACTACCAGGTCAATCACCCCATCGATATGACCCCCGGTGCACCGCTGCCTAATGGGCCAGTCTATCGTCGCTCTTTGTTAGAGAATGAGGAGATCAAGTGAGATTTCCAAGAGCTGGTCCACAAGGGGCACATCCATCCCAGCTCATCACCTTTTGGAAGCCTAATCGTTCTGGTACAGAAGAAAGATGGAACCTGGCGACTCTATATTGATTACCAAGCTATGAATAAAATCACAGTCAGAAATCGGTACCCGATTCCCCGAATCAACGACCTCCTTGATCAACTTACGAGGGCCAAACACTTCAGTAAGATTGATCTGAAGCCTGGCTACTACCAGGTCCCGATAGAACAAACAGATGTATGGAAGACCTCCTTCAAGTCAAAGGAAGGCCTTTTTGAATGGTTGGTCATGCCCTTTGGTTTGAAAAATTCTCTAGCCACTTTCATGAGGATGATGGATGATATCCTATGACCATTCACCAATACTTTTGTAGTGGTATATTTGGGTGACATTCTAATTTACAACAAGACTTGGGCCAAACACTTGCAGCATATTCAACAGGTTTTTCACACCCTGCGGCAGCATAAGCTATATGCCAACTTGGAAAAATTATCCTTCGGCATGGACAGGTTCCATTACTTGGGCTACATCATTGATCAACATGGTGTACATTTGTATCCAACCAAGATCCAAGTCATTTGTGACTGGCCAGCCCCAACCACACTCACTGAGCTTTGGAGCTTCTTGGGCCTTGCTAATTTCTACCGGAGGTTCGTGCTGGGATTCTCCCATATTGCATGGGCCCTCTTCCAAATAAACAGGGGTGATGGTAAGGAGAAATTTGCGTGGGGTCGGTCCCAACAATAAGAATCCAATGATTTGAAGTAGCACTTGTGCCCAGCCCCAGTGCTTTCACTACCAGACCTGCAACATCCCTTTGAGATCGAGATAGATGCTTCAGACTATGTTGTGGGCACTGTTCTCACTCAACATGGCCACCCTATGGCCTATCATAGTGAGACACTGTCAGATAATATACGTAAGTACCCTACCTACGACAAATAAATGTACTCCATTGTGTAAGTCTATCGCCAGTGGGGACATTACATTCTTGGGAAGGAGACAATCATCCACATTGATCATAAGCCACTTCAGTTCATGCAAACCCAGGGAAAATTACAGAATGACCGCCATCAAAAGTGGTCCACATACTTGTAGAAATTCCACCTCAACATCAAGTATAAAACATGAAGCACCAATCACGTCATTGATTTCCTCAACAGACCACTAGTCGCAGCACTCACCACATTGATATACTCTTGCAGCCATGAGACCTCTGGATGGTTCCAACTCTATGAGACATACCCTGACTTCGCCACCACCTACCAATTGTTGGGTGGAAAAGTAGTTGCCTATAATTTCCATCTTCAGGATGGGTTGTTGTGTCGTCTGGTCCATTTTTGTGTTCCATCAATAGAGCGAGTGGAGATTATCTGGGAAGCCCACTATAGTCAGGTGGCAGGACACTTCGGTGTCAAAAAGATAGTGGCGATGCTACAAAAACATTTCTACTCGATGAAACTTCAACAGGAGGTCAACAAGTATATTAGGTCCTGCACAGTCTGGACTATTGCCAAACCGACCACTAAGAAATAGGGCCTGTACACCCCTCTTCCTACTCCTGATAGACCATGGGAATCCATCTCAATGGACTACATGTCGGGCCTCCTGTCCACCAAGTGGGGAAATGACTGTGGTTTTGTGGTTGTTGATCACTTTTCTGTGATGGTGATTCTGGTTGTCTGCAAGAAGAGTATCACAACAGAGGCCACTGCCAAGCTCTTATTTGAATGAGTCTGGGTACATTTTGGAATCCCCCAAACCATTGTCTCATATCAGGATAGTCAATTTCTCAGCACATTTTGGTCGAGCCTCTGGTCATTGCTAGACACCAAGCTCACCAAATCCACAGACTTCCACCCCTAGACAGATGGCCAAACTGAGTTTGTAAATCGAATGATTTTTCATATCCTTCACATGTATAATTCAAAGAACCCCCACAGATGGGATCCGAGTTTTCCCTAGGTCCAACATAGCTACAACCAATCCCTACATAGCTCAACCGGCCATAACCCCTTTCAGGTGGGGCGGGGATTCCAACCATTGGGTCCCATAGATGTTGCACTTCCCCTTGCAGTCACCTTGACCGACTCATCTCCTTCTCCAACTGAGTCTGACAAAGCCACCAAATTCATTGAGCGGATCTAGCACACCCACCAACAAGTTCAAGATATCCTACAAAAGTCCAATGACATGTACAAACAACGCCATGATCAACATCAGGTGCCATAAAGTTTCAGGTGGGTGACAAAGTTTGGTTGCACTTGAAAAAAGAACACCTTACAGGACCCCATTAGAAGCTTCGCCCACTCCGTTATGGGACCTACACTATCACCAAGGCCGTGGGGGATAATTCTTTTGCACTCAACATTCCTCCTTTCCTTGGCCTGCACCCAGTGTTCAATGTGGACCTCCTTCAGCCTTATTTCCCACCATTATTGGACACCTCAGACGTAGAAGAACCATTGACACCAACATAGCTCAACCCCAAATGCATATAATAGGCATCTAGTGATCAGATTGTGGACACATGGATCAAGGGCAATTGACAACAAAGGATCCAGCTTTATCAAGTTGTTAAAGCAGGGCATCTCTTGCACCAAGGCAACTGGCTCACCCGAGGCCAAATTCAACAGAAATTTCCTCATCTGATGGGGGAACTCAACGCAAAGGAGACCATTGATTCCTAAGGGGGGTGGATTGATCTAGGTGGATATCATTGGCCACCCAACTTTTCCAGCTGGCTCAAAACAACTTTCTAGCAATTTTGATAATTTACTATTTTTAGCAGTTTTTCGGGTCTTGAACCTCCGGAGCCAATTTGAGGCCCTAAACGATGTTTTTTGGTTTTTGTGTCTATGAAAAAATTTGACCGACTGTTGTATTCCTCAGACAGATCTTTCCAATTGGATATTATATGCCTAAAATGAAGATCGTATGCAGAAGTTACGACCCCAGGAAGTTGATGTACTCACTTACCCAAACGGGGCCCACATGACTTTTGGGGCTTCATCTCCTAGGGTTAGGTTTTTGGATGTTTAGGAATCTCTTGTTTATTGTAAAAATGCCTTGAGAGCCTCATTGTAATCATGCTCTTGAAAATGAGCACAGTCGTCACATATCTTCTCAGAGATATGCCGCCACCATTCCAACAAGCTTGTTTCCACTACATTTTACAGTTTCCTGCTTATTTCTTTATTGAATAGAAAACCTGTTTTACTGTATCTCTTTTATTTTGTGTTAAGCACCTGTTAATAACCTCTATTCATTTAATTCTGCTCATAATATCCATATCAGTGGTATCAGAGCGGTTTTCTCCTTGTCATCTTAATGCATGTCCCCAACGAGTTCAGAGTACAAAGACTTGGGTCTCAAGCTTGTTTCTCTTGAGGACAAAAGCTCTCGCATGCCCAAGCGACCTCTCATGGAAGGAGAAAATAAAGATGATGGGATAGGAGATCCTTTCAAATTTTTGATTGAGTAATCCCTCACGCAACAAAGGAACGATATGATGGATTGTTTTGCACAAATCCTTCGACGGCTACCAACAGGTGACACATCTTCTTCCAATGGAGGCAGCGGCCCCTTCAAGGTACAAATAAAATTCTACATTCCTATATTTGAAGGTCAGATAGATGTAGATGTTGTAGACAAGTGGTTGAATCTACTAGAAGGGTATTTATTTGTCCATAACTTTTCGAATAGAGAAACGATTACTTTTTCACTCCTCAAATTMGTTCCCCATGTCAAAGATTGGTGGGAAACATTCTGTGAGAAAAAGGAAATAGAGGAACCCTCATTATTTTCAATCATGGCCACCTAGGAATCCTTCAGGGATGCTATTAAGGAACAATACTACCCTATTGAAAGTTATGATGACCTGTATACCAAATGGACCACACTGTGGAAAGAAGGAGACCAAGAAATGCCAGATTTCACAAATATCTTCCATACCTTGCGCATGAAGCTCAGTATCAAAGATTCAGAGTGGCATATGGTGCTCAAGTATCATGGTGCTCTACATAGATACATCCATACCAAAATGACATTTCTGCATATATCATCCTTGGGCATGGCCTACAAATATTCCATCAAAATCGAGCAGAAGCTCAAACAAAAGACATGATTATTTGGTCCTGGGAACCCCTCACCCAACCCACAAAAAAAAGGATAGAGAAAAGATGGACAGTATTAGGACAACTAGTTCAAGCCACAAGCGAAGAAGGACACTGGAAAGACAAAGAAAGACACCAGGAAGTGGTGCGACTTCCATAAGAGCCCTTGGCATAACATTGTTCACTGCCACTCAAAGAAGTCACTGGTGGCCGAAGTGAAAGCCTTTGAATTAGATGCAGATTCTGACTTTGAGCCAGAACCAGAAAAGGGAAGATGGATCATTGACACGGGACCTAGTGCCACCGTTGCTACCACCAAGCTCTACCCTGGTGAACTAGATGAGCTAGAAGAAGGAGAGCACCTCTTCCATTCACAGATGTGGGTAAAAGGCACCCCGCTGCACTTCATCATTGATAGTGGTAGCTAGAAGAACCTCATCTCAGCATAGGTTTTCAGGTGGCTGACCCTGCCAACAACGTCGCACCCACAGCCCTACACCATTGGATGGCTCCACCAAGGAAGTGATCTCCACGTCATCCAACAGTGCTGACTGTCGTATGACATCAAGCCCTTGAAAGACGAGGTATTGTTTGATGTTTCTCCTCTCAAAGTTTTTGATGTTCTTTTGGTCCAACCTTATTTATGGAAAAGTCATGTTGTATATGATTCTAAGACTCGTAGTGTTATTATTTCTTTGAATAGGAAATTTTATAGGATACCTGAGGCAGTCCTGCCTAGTTCTATTTCCTTGTTCTCTGCTAAGAAATGAAGGAAGGTCATCTCTCAGATGGGGAATTTTGTATTCTTTGTGATTCACTCTTAGAATAAGCGAAAGATTACAACCACATCTAGGGTCTCTGTGACCAACCTCTCCACACTACAGAAGCAAGTAGATAAGGTCGTGGAAGAAAACGCAGATATCTTCTCCTCACCTATAGGGGTACCTCTGCACTGCCAGGTCAAGCACCCCATCAATATGACCCCCGACACACCGCTACCCAATGGGCCAGTCTATCATCTCTCTTTGTTACAGAATGAGGATATCAAGCGGCAGTTCTAAGAGCTACTCCATAAGGGGCACATCCATCCCATCTCATCACCTTGTGGGAGCCCAATCATGCTGGTATAGAAGAAAGATGGAACCTGGTGACTTTGTATTTATTACCGGGCTCTGAATAAAATCACAGACAGAAATCGGTACCCGATTCTCTGAATCGACGACCTCCTTTATAAAATTACGGGGGCCAAATACTTCAATAAGATTGATTTGAAGACTGGCTACCACCAGGTCCTGATAGAATAGACAGATGTATGGAAGACCACCTTCAAGTCAAAAGAAGGCCTTTTTGAATGGTTTTTCATGCCCTTTGGTTTGACAAATGCTCCAGCCACTTTCACGAGGATGATGGACGATATTCTCCGACCATTCTCCAATACGTTTGTAGTGGTATATCTAGATGACATTCTAATTTACAACAAGACTTGGGCCAAACACTTGCAACATATTCAGTAGGTTCTGCACACCCTTTTTCATGGACAGGGTCCATTAACTGGGCTACATCATTGATCAACATGGCGTACATGTGGATCCAGCCAAGATCCAAGTCATCCGTGACTAGCGAGCCCTAACCACACTCACTAAGCTTTGGAGCTTCTTGGGCCTTGACAATTTCTACTGCAGGTTTGTGCTGGGATTCTCCCATATTGCATGGGCTCTCAACCAAATAAACAGGGGTGGTGGTACAGAAAAATTTGCATGTGGTTAGTCCCAAAAACAAGTGTTCGATGATTTAAAGCAGCACTTGTGCTCAGCCCCATTACTTTCACTACCAGACTTGCAACATCCCTTTGATATCGAGACAAATGCTTCAGACTATGTTGTGGGTGCCATTCTCACTCAACACAGCCACCCCATGGCCTATCATAGTGAGACACTATCAGATACTGTCCATAAGTACCCTACTTATGACAAAGAAATGTACCCCATTATGCAATCCTGTCGCCAGTGGAGAAATTACATTCTTGGGAAGGAGACAGTCATCCACAGTGATCATAAGCCACTTCAGTTCATGCAGACATAGGGAAACTTGCAGAATTACCGCCATCAAAAGTGGTCCACATACTTGCAGCAATTCCACCTCAACATCAAGTATAAAACAAGAAGCACCGATCGCATCGTTGATTGCCTCAGCAGACCACCAGTCACGACACTCACCATGGTGCTAGAATTTTGCGGCCATGAGACCTTTGGATGGCTCCAACTCTATGAGAAAGACCCTGACTTCGCCACCACCTACCAAATGTTGGGTGCAAACACATTTGTCGATAATTTCCATCTTCGGGATGGGTTGATGTGTTGTCTAGGCCATATTTGTTTTCCATCAAGAGAGCGAGAAAACATGATCTGGGAAGCCCACTACAGTCAGGTGGCATGACACTTTGGTGTCAAAAAGGAAGTGGCTATGCTACAAAAACATTTCTACTAGCCGAAACTTTGAGAGGAGGTCAGCAAGTATTTCAGGTCATGCACTGCCTGTGCTATTGTCAAACCGACCACTAAGAAATGGGGCCTATACACCCCTCTTCCCACTCCTTATAGGCCATGGGAATCCATATCAATGGACTACATGTTGGGCCTCCCATCCACCAAGCAGGAAAATGAATGTGTTTTTCTGGTTGTTTATCGCTTTTCTAAGATGTCGATTTTGGTTGCCTGCAAGAAGAGAATCACAGTAGAGGCCATTACCAAGCTCTTCTTTGAACGCCTCTAGATACATTTTGGAATCCCATAAACCATTGTCTCAGATCGGGATAGTCAATTTCTCTGCACATTCTGGTCGAGCCTCTGGTCATCGTTGGACACCAAGCTCACCAAATCCACGGCCTTCCACCCCCAGACAGATGGCCAAACCGAGGCTGTAAATCAACTCATTGTGCATATTCTTCGCATGTATAATTGAAATCACCCTCGCACATGGTATGAGAGCCTTCCCTATGTCCAACATAGCTACAACCGAGCCCTGCATAGCTCCACCGACCACATCCCCTTTCAGGTGGGGTTGGGATTCCAACCATTGGGTCCCATAGATGTTGCACTTCCCCTTGCGGTCACCCAATTCATTGAGCGGATCCATCACATCCGCCTATAGGTTCAGGATATCCTACAGAAGTCCAATGACAAGTACAAACAATGCCATGATCAACATCGGGTGCCACATAAGTTTCAGATGGTCGACAAAGTTTGGTTGCACTTGCAGAAAAAACACCTTACAAGACCCCATCAGAAGCTTTGCCCAATCTGTTATGGGCCATACACTATCACCAAGGCCATTGGGGATAACACTTTTGATCTCAACATTCCTCCTTTCCTTGGCTCGCACCCAGTGTTCACCATGGACCT
The DNA here is from genome assembly GCA_032191745.1 of Picea mariana. Taxonomy (NCBI): domain Eukaryota; kingdom Viridiplantae; phylum Streptophyta; class Pinopsida; order Pinales; family Pinaceae; genus Picea; species Picea mariana. The sequence continues at coordinate 26,677 of JASDQU010308310.1, forward strand.
CCTTCGGCCTTATTTCCCACCATTATTGGACACCTCAGACGTAGAAAAACAACTGACACCAACATAGGTCAACCCTGACTGCATACAATAGGCATCCAGTGATCAAATTGTGGACACACGGATCAAGGGCACTCGACAACAAAGGGTCCATCTTTATCGAGTCGTCAAAGCAAGGAAACTCCTGCACCAAGGCAAGTGGCTCATCCGGGGCCAAATTCAACAGATATTTCCTCATCTGATGGGGGAACTCAATGCAATGGAGACCATTTCTTCCTAAGGAGGGAAGATTGATCTAGGTGGATATTGGTGGCCACCCAACGTTTCCAGCAGGCTCAAAACAACTTTCTAGCAATTTTGATAATTTACTACTTTTAGCAGTTTTTCGGGTCATGAACTTCTAGAGCCATTTTGAGGCCCTAAACGACTTTTTTTTTGGTATGTTGTGGCCACAAAATTTTGTCCTGAAATTTTGTGCAACTATTGTATTCCTCGGATAGATCTTTCAAATGGGCTATCATATGCCTAAAACGGAGATCATATGCAAAATTTACAACCCTGAGAAGTTGATGTACTGACTTACCCAAACAGGGCCCACATGACTTTTGGTGCTTCATCACCTAGGGTTAGGTTTTTTGGATGTTTAGGAATCTCTTTTTTATTGTAAAAAGTCCTTGATAGATTCATTGTAATCATCTTCTTGCGAATGAGTGTAGCCGTCACATCTCTTCTCAAAGATAAGCCGCCACCATTCCAGCAAGCTTGTTTCCGATTTCTATCTTCAGGATGGCTTGTTGTGTCATCAGTTCCATATTTGTGTTCCATCAAGAGAGAAAATGAAGCTGATTTGGGAATCCGACTTCAGTCGGGTGGCAGGACACTTCAGTGTCAAAAAGACAGTGGCGATGCTACATAAACAGTTCTATTGGCCGAAACTTCGACAGGAGGTCAGCAAGTACATAAGGTCCTACATTGCCTACGTTATTGCCAAACCAACCACTAAGAAACAGGACCTGTACACCCCTCTTCCTACTCTTGATAGGCCACGGTAATCCATCTCAATGGACTATATGTTGGGCCTCCCATCCACCAAGCGGGGAAATGACTGTGTTTTTTGGTTGTTGATCGCTTTTCTAAGATGGCAATTTTGGTTTCCTGAAGGAAGAATATCAAAGCAGAGGCCACTGCCAAGCTCTTATTTGAACGAGTCTGGGTACATTTTGGAATCCCACAAAAAATTATCTTCGATCGAAATAGTTGATATCTCAGCACATTCTGGTCTAGCCTCTGGTCATTGCTGGACACCAAGCTCACCAAATACACAACTTTCCACCACCAGACAGATGGTCAAACTGAGGTTGTAAATCAAATGATTGTGCATATCCTTCACATGTATAATTCAAACCACCCCAAAACATGGGATGAGAGCCTTCCCTATGTCCAACATAGCTACAACCAAGCCCTGCATAGATCAACCGGTCACAACCCCTTTCAGGTGGGGTGGGGATTCCAACCATTAGGTCCCATAGATGTTTCACTTCCCCTTGCGGTCACCTTGACCAGCTCATCTCCTGCTCCAACTAAAGATGACAAAGCCACCTGGTTCATTGAGCAGATCCATCACATTCGCCAACAGGTTCAGGATATCCTATAGAAGTCCAATGACAAGTACAAACAACGGCATGATCAACATCGGGCGCCAAAAAGTTTCAAATGGGAGACAAAGTTTAGTTGCAATTGCAAAAATAATGCCTTACAAGACCCCATCGGAAGCTTCTCCCACTCTGTTATGGGCAGTACACTATCACCAATGATGTGGGGGATAATGAATTTGAGCTCAACATTCCTCCTTTCCTTGGCCTGCACCCAGTGTTCAACGTGGACCTCCTTCGGACTTATTTCCCACCATTATTGGACACCTCATATGTGGTAGAACAATTGACACCAACATAGCTCAAACTTGACTGCATACAATAGGCATCCAAGGGCACTCGACAACAAAGAATCTAGCTTTATCGAGTCATCAAAGAAGGGAAGCTCTTGCACCAAGACAAGTGGCTCACCCGGGGCCAGATTCAACAGAAATTTCCTCATTTGATGGGGAAATCAACGCAATGGAGACCATTTCTGCTTAAGGAGGGAGAATTGATCCAGGTGGATATTGGTGGCCACCCAACTTTTCCAGCTGGCTCAAAACAACTTTATAGCAATTTTGATAATTTACTATTTTTAGCAGTTTTTCGGGTCCTGAACTTCCAAAGCCATTTTGAGGCTCTAAACGACGTTCTTGGCGTATGTAATTTGTAACAATTCTTGTATTTTTAGGATATATATTTCCAATGGGTTATCATACACCTAAAATAGATATCATATGCAAAAGTTACAACACTGGGAAGTTGATGTACTGACTTACCCAAACGGGGTCCACATGACTTTTGGCGCTTCATCTCCT
>JASDQU010308310.1:29175-44527 GCA_032191745.1 Picea mariana
ATCGGGTGCCACATAAGTTTCAGATGGTCGACAAAGTTTCGTTGCACTTGCAGAAAAAACAACTTACAAGACCCCATCAGAAGCTTTGCCCAATCTGTTATGGGCCATACACTATCACCAAGGCCATTGGGGATAACGCTTTTGATCTCAACATTCCTCCTTTCCTTGGCCCGCACCCAGTCTACGCCATGGACCTCCTTCGGCCTTATTTCCCACCATTATTGGACACCTCAGACGTAGAAAAACAACTGACACTAACATAGGTCAACCCCGACTGCATACAATAGGCATCCAGTGATCAAATTGTGGACACGCGGATCAAGGGCACTCGACAACAAAGGGTCCATCTTTATCGAGTCGTCAAAGCAAGGAAACTCCTGCACCAAGGCAAGTGGCTCATCCGGGGCCAAATTCAACAGATATTTCCTCATCTGATGGGGGAACTCAATGCAATGGAGACCATTTCTTCCTAAGGAGGGAAGATTGATCTAGGTGGATATTGGTGGCCACCCAACTTTTCCAGCAGGCTCAAAACAACTTTCTAGCAATTTTGATAATTTACTATTTTTAGCAGTTTTTCGGGTCATGAACTTCTAGAGCCATTTTGAGGCCCTAAACGACTTTTTTTTTGGTATGTTGCGGCCACAAAATTTTGTCCTGAAATTTTGTGCAACTATTGTATTCCTCGGATAGATCTTTCAAATGGGCTATCATATGCCTAAAACGGAGATCGTATGCAAAATTTACAACCCTGAGAAGTTGATGTACTGACTTACCCAAACGGGGCCCACATGACTTTTGGTGCTTCATCACCTAGGGTTAGGTTTTTTGGATGTTTAGGAATCTCTTTTTTATTGTAAAAGGCCTTGAGAGATTCATTGTAATCATCTTCTTGCGAATGAGTGTAGCCGTCACATCTCTTCTCAAAGATAAGACGCCACCATTCCAGCAAGCTTGTTTCCAATTTCTATTTTCAGGATGGGTTGTTGTGTCATCAGTTCCATATTTGTGTTCCATCAAGAGAGAAAATGAAGCTGATTTGGGAATCCGACTACAGTCGGGTGGCAGGACACTTCAGTGTCAAAAAGACAGTGGCGATGCTACATAAACATTTCTATTGGCCGAATCTTCGATAGGAGGTCAACAAGTACATAAGGTCCCGCATTGCCTACGTTATTGCCAAACCAACCACTAAGAAACAGGGCCTGTACACCCCTCTTCCTACTCTTGATAGGCCATGGTAATCCATCTCAATGGACTATATGTTGGGCCTCCCATCCACCAAGTGAGGAAATGACTGTGTTTTTTGGTTGTTGATCGCTTTTCTAAGATGGCAATTTTGGTTTCCTGAAGGAAGAATATCAAAGCAGAGGCCACTGCCAAGCTCTTCTTTGAACGAGTCCGGGTACATTTTGGAATCCCACAAAAAATTATCTCCGATCGAAATAGTTCATATCTCAGGACATTCTGGTCGAGCCTCTGGTCATTGCTGGACACCAAGCTCACCAAATACACAACTTTCCACCACCAGACAGATGGTCAAACTGAGGTTGTAAATCAAATGATTGTGCATATCCTTCACATGTATAATTCAAAGAACCCCAAAACATGGGATGAGAGCCTTCCCTATGTCCAACATAGCTACAACCAAGCCCTGCATAGCTCAACCGGTCACAACCCCTTTCAAGTGTGGTGGGGATTCCAACCATTGGGTCCCATAGATGTTGCACTTCCCCTTGCGGTCACCTCGACCGACTCATCTCCTGCTCCAACTAAAGCTGACAAAGCCACCCGGTTCATTGAGCGGATCCATCACATTCGCCAACAGGTTCAGGATATCCTATAGAAGTCCAATGACAAGTACAAACAATGGCATGATCAACATCAGGCGCCAAAAAGTTTCAAGTGGGAGACAAAGTTTAGTTGCAATTGAAAAAATAATGCCTTACAGGACCCCATCGAAAGCTTCTCCCACTCTGTTATGGGCAGTACACTATCACCAATGTCGTGGGGGATAATGATTTTGAGCTCAACATTCCTCTTTTCCTTGGCCTGCACCCAATGTTCAACGTGGACCTCCTTCGGACTTATTTCCCACCATTATTGGACACCTCATATGTGGTAGAACAACTGACACCAACATAGCTCAACCTTGACTGCATACAATAGGCATCCAAGGGCACTCGACAACAAAGAATCTAGCTTTATCGAGTCGTCAAAGAAGGGAAGCTCTTGCACTAAGACAAGTGGCTAACCCGGGGCCAGATTCAACAGAAATTTCCTCATTTGATGGGGAACTCAACGCAATGGAGACCATTTCTGCCTAAGGAGGGAGAATTGATCCAGGTGGATATCGGTGGCCACCCAACTTTTCCAGTTGGCTCAAAACAACTTTATAGCAATTTTGATAATTTACTATTTTTAGCAGTTTTTCGGGTCCTGAACTTCCAAAGCCATTTTGAGGCCCTAAACGACGTTCTTGGCGTATGTAATTTGTAACAATTTTTGTATTCCTAGGATATATATTTCCAATGGGCTATCATACACCTAAAATGGAGATCATATGCAAAAGTTACAACACTGGGAAGTTGATGTACTGACTTACCCAAACGGGGTCCACATGACTTTTGGCGCTTCATCTCCTAGGGTTAGGTTTTTGGATGTTTAAGAATATCTTGTTTATTGTAAAAATTCCTTGAGAGCCTCATTGTAATCATATTCTTGCGAATGAGTGAAACCATCACATCTCTTCTCAGAGATATGGCACCACCATTCCAACAAGCTTGTTTCCGCTGCATTTTACAGTTTTCAGCTTATTTCTTTATTGAATAGAAAACCAGTTTTACTGTATCTCTATTGTTTTGTGTTAAGCACCTATTAATAACCTATATTCATTTCATTCTTCTCATAAAATACAGATTAGTGGTATCAGAGTGGTCTACTCCTTGTCGTCTTAATGCATGTCCCCAACGATGTCGGAGTACAAAGACTTGGGTCTCGAGCTTGTTTCTCTTGAGGACAAAAGCTCTTGCACGCCCAAGTGAACTCTCATGGCAGGATAAAATAAAGATGACGGGACAATGGATCCTTTCAAACTGTTGATTTTGGAATCCCTCATGCAAGAGAGGAACGAGAGGATGGATAGTTTCACGCAAATCCTTTGGCAGCTACCAATAGGCAACGCATCTTCTTCGAACGGAGGCACCGCCCCCTTCAAGGTATAAATAAACTTCGATATTCCTATATTTGAAGTTCAGATAGCCGCAAATGTTGTAGACAAGTGGTTGAATCTACTAGAAGGGTATTTTTCTGTTCATAAATTTTCAAATAGAGAAAAGATTACTTTTTCACTCCTCAAAGCCATTCCCCATGTCAAAGATTGGTGGGAAACGTTCTGTGAGCAAAAGGAAACAAAGGAATCCTCAATATATTTAGTCATGGCCACTTGGGAATCCTTAAGGGATTCTATTAAGGAACAATACTACCCTTTTGGAAGTTATGATGACCTGTATACCAAATGGACCACACTGCAGAAAGAAAGAGACCAATCAGTGACAGATTTAACAAATATCTTCCATACCTTGCGCACCAAGCTGGGTATCAAATATTGGGAGTGATATATGGTGCTCAAGTATCACAGTGCTCTTCATAGATTCATCCAGACTGAAATGGAATTTCTGGACATCTCATCCTTTGGCGCGACATACAAATATGTCGTCAAAATTGAGCAGAAGCTCAAACAAAAGACACGAATATTTGGGCCTGGGAACCCCTCACAAAAAAATCCAGGAAAGGGTGGCCCCAACCCAAAGAAAAAAGGAAAGATCAAGGATGGAGAGTATCAGGACAACCAGTCCAAGCCACAAGCAAAGAAGGACACCGAAAATATAAAGAAAGACACTAGGAAGTGGTGCGACTTCCATAAGAGCCCTTGGCATAAAAATGTTGACTATCTCTCAAAGAAGTCACTGGTGGCTGAAGTGAAAGCCTCTGAATCAGATGTAGGTTCTCAATCTGAGCAAGAACTAGAAATGGGAAGATGAATCATTGACATGGGACCTAGTGCAACCGTTGTTACCACCAAGATCCATCTTGGTGAACCAGACAAGCCAGANCTTGTTTCCGTTGCATTTTACAGTTTTTAGCTTATTTCTTTATTGAATAGAAAACCAGTTTTACTGTATCTCTATTGTTTTGTGTTAAGCACCTATTAATAACCTATATTCATTTCATTCTTGTCATAAAATCCAGATTAGTGGTATCAGAGTGGTCCACTCCTTGTCGTCTTAATGCATGTCCCCAACGATGTCGGAGTACAAAGACTTGGGTCTCAAGCTTGTTTCTCTTGAGGACAAAAGATCTTGCACGCCCAAGTGAACTCTCATGGCAGGATAAAAGAAAGATGACAGGACGATGGATCCTTTCAAAATTTTGATTGAGAAATCCCTCATGCAAGAGAGGAACGAGATGATGGATAGTTTCGCGCAAATCCTTTGGCAGCTACCAATAGGCAATGCATCTTCTTCGAACGGAGGCACCGCCCCCTTCAAGGTATAAATAAACTTCGATATTCCTATATTTGAAGTTCAGATAGCCGCAGATGTTGTAGACAAGTGGTTGAATGTACTAGAAGGGTATTTTTCTGTTCATAACTTTTCAAATAGAGAAAAGATTACTTTTTCACTCCTCAAAGCCATTCCCCATGTCAAAGATTGGTGGGAAACGTTCTGTGAGAAAAAGGAAACAGAGGAACCCTCAATATTTTTAGTCATGGCCACCTGGGAATCCTTAAGGGATTCTATTAAGGAACAATACTACCCTTTCGGAAGTTATGATGACCTGTATACCAAATGGACCACACTGCAGCAAGAAAGAGGCCAATCAGTGACAGATTTCACAAATATCTTACATACCTTGCGCACCAAGCTGGGTATCAAAGATTGGGAGCGACATATGATGCTCAAGTATCACAGTGCTCTTCATAGATTCATCCAGACTGAAATGGAATTTATGGACATCTCATCCTTGGGCGCGGCATACAAATATGTCGTCAAAATTGAGCAGAAGCTCAAACAAAAGACACGACTATTTGGGCCTGGGAACCCCTCAAAAAAAAATTCAGGAAAGGGTGGCCCCAACCCACAGAACAAAGGACAGATCAAGGATGGACAGTATCAGGACAACCAGTCCAAGCCACAAGCAAAGAAGGACACCGAAAATATAAATAAAGACACTAGGAAGTGGTGCGACTTCCATAAGAGCCCTTGGCATAAAACTGTTGACTATCGCTCAAAGAAGTCACTGGTGGCTGAAGTGAAAGCCTCTGAATCAGATGTAGATTCTCAATCTTAGAGAGAACCAGAAATGAGAAGATGAATCATTGACATGGGACCTAGTGCAACCGTTGTTACCACCAAGCTCCATCTTGGTGAACCAGACAAGCCAGAAGAAGGAGAGTGCCTCTTTCATTCACAGATGTGGGTAAAAGGCACCCCGCTACACTTCATCGTTGATAGTGGTAGCTAGAAGAACCTCATCTCAGCAGAGGTCGTCAAGTGGCTGGCCTTGCCAACAACACTACAACCACAACCCTACACCATTAGATGGCTCCGTCAAGGAAGCAATCTCCGCATTAGCCAATAGTGCCGAAAGAAGAATACGGATCATTGATGCAGGACCTAGTACCACCGTTTCTACCACCAAGCTCTATCCTCATGAACTAGACGAGACAGAAGAAGGAGAGCACCTATTCCATTCATAGATGTGGGTAAAGGGCACCCCACTGCACTTCATCATTGATAGTGGTAGCCAGAAGAACCTCATCTTAGCAGAGGTAGTCAAGCGGCTAGCCCTGCCAACAACACTGCATCCACAAACCTACACCATTGGATGGCTCTTCCAAGGAAGCGATCTCTGTGTCAGCCAACAATGTTGACTATAGTACAACATCAAGCCCTTCAAAGATGATGTATTGTGTGATGTTGCTCCTCTCAAAGTTTTTGATATTATTTTGGGCCAACCTTATTTATGGAAACTTCATGTTGTATATGAGTCTAGGCCTCGTAGTGTTATTATTACTTTGAACAAGAAATTGTACAGGATACCTGAGGCAGTCCCACCTAGTGCTATTTCCTTGATCTCTGCTAAGCAATGCAGGAAGGTCATCTCCCAGACGGGGAAGTTTGTCTTCTTCGTGATTCTCTCTTAGAATAAGGAAAATATCATAGCCACATCTAGGGTCTTGTTAGTTGTCCTCTGAACACAATAGAAGAGAGTAGATAAGGTCGTGGAAGAATACTCAGATATCTCCTCACCTATAGGGGTACCTCTGCACTGCCAGGTCAAGCACCCCATCAATCTGACCCCCGGTGCACCACTGCCCAATGGGCCAGTCTATCGTCACTCTTTGTTAGAGAATGAGGAGATCAAGTGATAGTTCCAAAAGATTCTCCACAAGGGGAAAATCCATCCCATATCATCACCTTGTGGGAGATCAATCGTGCTGGTACAAAAGAAACATGGAACCTGGCGACTCTATATTGATTACTGCTCTCTAAATAAAATCACTGTAAAAAATCGTTACCCGATTCCCTGAATCGACGATGTCCTTGATCAACTTACGGAGGCCAAATACTTCAATAAGATTGACCTGAATTCTGGCTACCACCAGGTCCTGATAGAATAGACAGATGTATGGAAGACCACCTTCAAGTTTTAGGAAGGCCTTTTTGAATGGTTGGTCATGCCCTTTGGTTTGACAAATGCTCCATCCACTTTCATGAGGATGATGGATGATATCCTGCAACCATTCACCAATACTTTTCTTGTGGTATATCTGGATGACATTCTAATTTATAGCAAGGCTTAGGCCAAACACTTGCAACATATTCAACAGGTTCTGCACACCCTGCGACAACACAAGCTATACACCAACTTGGAAAAATTCTCCTTCCGCATGGACAGGGTGCATTACCTAGGCTACATCATTGATCAACATGGCATACATGTGGATCCAACCAAGATCCAAGTCATTCGTGACTGTCCAGCCCCAACCACACTCACTGAGCTTCATATTTTTTTCGGCCTTTCCAATTTCTACCTCAGGTTCGTGCTAGGATTCTCCCATATTGCATGGGCCCTTAGCCAAATAAACAAGGGTGGGGGTAAGGAGAAATTTTCATGGGGTCGGTCTCAACAACAAGCGTTCGATGATTTGAAGAAGTGCTTGTGCTCAACCCTAGTGCTTTCACTACCAGACTTGCAACATCCCTTTGAGATCAAGACAGATTCTTCAGACTATGTTGTGGGCATCATTCTCACTCAACACAACCACCATGTGGCCTATCATAGCGGGACACTATCAGATACTATTCATAAGTACCCTAATTAAAACAAAGAAATGTACTCCATTGTGCAAGACGGTCGCCAGTGGAGATATTACATTCTTGGGAAGGAGATAGTCATCCACACTGATAATAAGCCACTGTAGTTCATGAAAACATAGGGAAAATTATAGAATGACCGCCATCAAAAGTGGTCCACATACTTGCAGCAATTCCACATCAACATCAAGTATAAAACAAGAAGCACCATTCGTGTTGTTGATTACCTCAACAGACCACCATTCGAAACACTAACCATGGTGCTAGAATCTTGCAGTCATGAGACCTTTGGATGTCCCCAACTCTATGAGATAGACCCCGACTTCGTCGCCACCTACCAAATGTTGGGTGCAAATGCAGTTGTCGATAATTTCCATCTTCAGGATGGGTTGTTGTGTCATCTGGGCCATATCTATGTTCCATCAAGAGAGCGAGCAAAGATTATCTGGAAAGCCCACTACAGTCGGATGGCATGACACTTCAGTGTCGAAAAAACAGTGGTGATGCTACAAAAACATTTCTATTGGCTGAAACTTCGACAGGAGGTCAACAAGTATATTAGGTCCTGCACTGCCTGCGCTATTGCCAAACTGACCACTAAGAAACATGGCCTATACACCCCTCTTCCTACTCTTGACAGGCCATGGGAATCCATCTCAATGGACTACATGTCGGGCCTCCCGTCCACCAAGAAGGGAAATGACTGTTTTTTTGTGGTTTTTGATCACTTTTCTAAGATGGCGATTCTGGTTGCCTGCAAGAAGAGAATCACAGTAGAGGCCACTACAAAGCTCTTCTTTGAACGAGTCTGGGTACATTTTGGAATCTCACAAACCATTGTCTTAGATTAGGACAGTTGATTTCTCAGCACATTCTGGTCCAGCCTCTATTCATTGTTGGACACCAAGCTCACCAAATTCACGGCCTCCCACCCCCGGAAAGATGGCCAAACCGAGGTTGTAAATCGAATAATTGTGCATATCCTTCTCATGTATAATTCAAAACACCCACACACATGGCATGAGAGCCTTCCCTATGTCCATCATAGCTACAACCAAGCCCTGCATAGCTCAACCGACCACAACCCCTTTTAGGTGGGGTTGGGATTCCAACCATTGGGTCCCATAGATGTTGCACTTCCCCTTGTGGTCACCTCGACTGACTCATCTCCTGCTCCAACTAAAGCTGACAAATCCACTTGGTTCATTGAGTGGATCCATCACATCTGCCAACAGGTTCAAGATATCCTATAGAAGTCCAATGATAAGTACAAATAATGCCATGATCAACATTGGGTGCCACATATGTTTTAGGTGGGTGACAAAGTTTGGTTGCACTTGAAGAAAGAATGCTTTACAAGACCCCATCAGAAGCTTCACCCACTCCATTATGGGTCATACACTATCAACAAGGTCATGGGGGATAATTATTTTGAGCTCAACATTCCTCCTTTCCTTGGCCTGCACCTAGTGTTCAACGTGGACCTCCTTTGACCTTATTTCCCACCATTATTGGACACCTCAGAGGTAGTAGAACAACTGAAACAAACAGAGCTCAACCTCGACTACATACAACAGGAATCCAGTGATCATATTGTGGACACAGAAATCAAGGGCACTCGACAACAAAGGATCCAACGTTATTGAGTTGTCAAAGCAGGGCAGCTCCTACACCAAGGCAAGTGGCTCACCCTGGGCCAAATTCAGCATAAATTTTCTTCATCTGATGGGGGAACTCAACCCAATGGAGAACATTGCTTCCTAAGGAGGGAGGATTGATCCAGGTGGATATCGATGGCCACCCACCTTTTCCAGCTGGCTCAAAACAACTCTATAACAATTTTGATAATTTAGTATTTTTAGCAGTTTTTCAGGTCTTGAACTTCAAGAGCCATTTTGAGGCCCTAAACGACGTTTTTTGGGGTATGTTGCGGTCACAAAGTTTCATCATTTAACTCCATCAAAATTTTTTGCAACTGTTGTAGTCCTCAGATAGATATTTCTAATGGGCTATCATATGCCTAAAATGAAGATCGTATGCAAAAGTTACGACCCCAGGAAGTTGATATACTAACTTACCCAAACATGGCCCACATGACTTTTGGCGCTTCATCTCCTAGGGTTAGGTATTCAGATGTTTAGGAATCTCTTGTTTATTGTAAAATGGCCTTGAGAGCCTCATTGTAATCATCTTCTTGCGAATGAGTGCAGTCCTCACATCTCTTCTCAGAGATAAGCCGCCACCATTCCAATGAGCTTGTTTCCACTGCATTTTACAGTTTCTAACTTATTTCTTTATTGAATAGAAAACCATTTTTACTGTATCTCTGTTATTTTTTGTTAAGAACCTGTTAATAACCTATATTCATTTTGTTCTTCTCATAAAATACAGATCAGTGGTATCAGAGCGGTCTGCTCCTTGTCGTCTTAATGCATGTCCCCAATGAGGTTAGAGTACAAAGACTTGGGTCTCGAGCTTGTTTCTCTTGAGGAAAAAATCTCTCGCACACCCAAGTGACCTCTCATGACAGGAGAAAAGAAAGATTATGGGATAGGATATCCTTTCAAACTGTTGATTTAGGAATCCTTCACGCAACAGAGGAATGAGATGATGGATAGTTTCACGCAAATCCTTCGGCGACTACCAACAGCCGACGCATCTTCTTTGAACGGAGGCACCGCCCCCTTCAAGGTACAAATAAACTTTGATATTCCTATATTTTAAGGTCAGACAGATGCAGATGTTGTAGAAAAGTGGTTGATTATACTAGAAGGGTATTTTTCTATCCATAACTATTCGAATAGAGAAAAGATTACTTTTTCACTCCTCAAAGCCATTCCCCATGTCAAAGATTGGTGGGAAACGTTCTGTGAGGAAAAGGAAATAGAGGAACCCTCACTATTTTTAGTCACGGCCACCTGGGAATCCCTCAGGGATGCTATTAAGGAACAATACTACCTTGTCGAAAGTTATGACGACTTGTATACCAAATGGACCACACTGTGACAAGAAAGAGACCAAGTGGTGCCAGATTTCACAAATATCTTCCATACCTTGTGCACCAAGATGGGTATCAAAGATTTGGAGTGACATTTGGTGCTCAAGTATTATGGTGCTTTTCATAGATACATCCAGACTAAAATTGAATTTCTTGACATCTAATCCTTAGGCGTGGCCTACAAATATGCTATTAAAATCGAGCAGAATCTCAAACAAAAGACACGACTATTTGGGCCTGGGAACCCCTCACAAAAAATGTCAGGAAAGGGAGGCCCCAACCCATAGAACAAAGTAAATAGGAAATATGGACAGTATTAGGACAACCAATCCAAGCCAGAAGCAAAGAACGACACTAAAAACACAAAGAAAGACACCGAGATGTGGTACGACTTCCATAAGAGCCCTTGGCATAACACTGTTGACTGCCACTCAAAGTAGTCACTGGTGGCCAAAGTGAAAGCCTTTGAATCAGATGCATATTCTGACTCTGAGCCAGAACCAAAAAGGGGAAGATGGATCATTGAAACAGAACCTAGTGCCACCGTTTCTACCACCAAGCTCCTACCTGGTGAACCAGACAAGCCATAAGAAGGAGAGTGCCTCTTGCATTGACAAATGTGGGTAAAATGCACCCCGCTGCACTTCATCGTTTACAGTGGTAGCCAGAAGAACCTCATCTCAACAGAGGTCATCAAGCGGCTAGCCTTGCCAACAATGCCGCACCCACAACCCTACACCATTGGATGGCTCTGCCAAGGAAGCTATCTCTGCATCAGGCAACAATGCCGACTGTCGTATGACATCAAACCCTTCAAAGACAAGGTATTATGTGATGTTGCTCCTCTCGAAGTTTGTGATGTTATTTTGGGCCAACTCTATTTATGGAAACGCCATGTTATATATGAGTCTAGGCCTCATAGTGTTATTATTACTTTGAACAGGAAATTGTACAGGATACCCAACGCAGTCCCACCTACTGCTATTTCCTAGATATTTGCTAAGAAATGCAGGAAGGTCATCTCTCAGACGGGGAAGTTTGTCTTCTTCGTGATTCTCTCTCAGAATAAGTGAAAGATCACAGCCACATCTAGGGTCTTTGCAGCCGACCTCTCCACACAGCAGAAGCAAGTAGATAAGGTCGTGGAAGAATACTCGGATATCTTCTCCTCACCTATAGGGGTACCTTTCCACTGCCAGGTCAAGCACCCCATCGATTTGACCCCCTATGGACCACTGCCCATTGGGCTAGTCTATCGTCACTCTTTGTTAGAAAATGAGGAGATCAAGAGACACTTCCAAGAGCTGCTACACAAGGGGCACATCCATCCCATCTCATCACCTTGTGGGAGGCCAATCATGCTAGTACAAAAGAAAGATGGAACATGGTGACTCTATATTGATTATTGATCCCTGAATAAAATCACAGTTAGATATCGGTACCCGATTCCCTGAATCGATGACCTCCTTTATCAACTTACGGGGGAAAAATACTTCAGTAAGATTGATCTGAAGTCTGGCTACCACTAGGTCTCAATAGAACAGACAGATGTATGGAAGACCTCCTTCAAGTCAAAGGAAGGCCTTTTTGAATGGTTGGTCATGCCCTTTGGTTTGACAAATGCTACAACCACTTTCATGAGGATGATGGGTGATATCTTGCGACCATTCACCAATACTTTTGTAGTGGTATATCTGGATGAAATTATAATTTACAACAAGACTTGGGCTGAACACTTGCAGCATATTCAGCAGGTTACGCACACCCTGCGGCAGCACAAGCTATACACCAACTTGAAAAAATGCTCCTTCATCATGGACAGGGTCCATTACATGGGATACATCATTAATCAACATGGCGTACATGTGGATCCAACCAAGATCCAAGTCATCCGTGACTGGCCAGCCCCAACCACACTCATTGAGCTTCAAAGCTTCTTGGGCCTTGCCAATTTCTACCACAAGTTCATGTTGGGATTGTCCCATATTGCATGGGCCCTTATCCAAATAAACAGGGATGGTGGTAAGGAAAAAATTGCGTGGGGTCGATCCAAACAACAAGCGTTCAATGATTTGAAGCAGTGTTTGTGCTTAGCCCCAGTGCTTTCACTACCATACCTGCAACATCCCTTTGAGATCGAGATAGATTCTTTAGACTATGTTGTGAGTGTCGTTCTCACTCAATATGGCCACCTCGTGGCCTATCATAGTGAGACACTATCAAATATTGTCTGTAAGTACCCTACTTAAAACAAAGAAATGTACTCCATTGTGCAAGCCTATCGCCAGTGGAAACATTACATTCTTGGGAAGGAGAAAGTCATCCACACTAATAATAAGCCACTGTAGTTCATGCAGACACAGGGAAGATTGCAGAATTCTCACCATCAAAAGTGGTCCACATACTTGTAACAATTCCACCTCAACATCAAGTATAAAATAAGAAGCACCAATTGCGTTGTTGATTGCCTCAGCGGACTACCAATCACGACACTCACCACAGTGCTAGAATCTTGTGGCCATGAGACCTTTAGATGGCCCCAAATCAATGAGACAAACCTTGACTTTTCCACCACCTACCAAATGTTAGGTGAAAACACAGTTGTCGATAATTTCCATCTTCAGAATGGATTGTTGTGTCACCTGGGCCATATCTGTGTTCCATCAAGAGAGTGATCGAACCTATTCTGGGAAGCCCACTACAGTTGAGTGGCAGGACACTTTGGTGTTGAGAAGACAGTGGCGATGCTAGATAAACATTTCTACTGGCCGAAACTTTGATAGGATGTCAACAAGTATATCAAGTCCTGCACTGCCTATGGTATTGTCAAACTAACCACTAAGAAACAAGGCATGTACACCCCTCTTCCTACTCCTGACAGACCATGGGAATCCATATCAATGGACTACATGTTGGGCCTCCCATCCACCAAGTAGGAAAATGATTGTGTTTTGTGGTTGTTGATCTCTTTTCTAAGATTGCGATTCTGGTTGCCTGCAAGAAGAGCATCACAACAGAGGCCACTGCGATGCTCTTATTTGAATGAGTCTGGGTACATTTTGGAATCCCACAAACCATTTTCTCAGATCGAGATAGTCAATTTATCAGCATAGTCTGGTTGAGCCTCTGGTCATTGCTGGACACCAAGCTCACCAAATCCACGGCCTTCCACCCCCAGACAGATGGTCAAACCGATGTTGTAAATTGAATGATTGTGCATATCCTTCACATGTATAATTCAAAGAATACTTTCACATGGGATGAGAGCCTTCCCTATGTCTAGCATAGCTACAACCGAGCCTTGCATAGCTCAACCGGCCACAACCCCTTTCAGGTGGGGTTGGGATTCCAACCATTAGGTCCGATAGATGTTGCACTTCCCCTTGTAGTCACATTGACTGACTCATCTTCTGCTCCAACTGAAGCTGAGAAAGCCACCCGGTTTATTGAGTGGATCCAGCACATCCTCCAACAGGTTCAGGATATCCTACATAAGTCCAATGACAAGTACAAACAATGCCATGATCAACATCGGGTGCCACATAAGTTTCAAGTGGGCGAAAAAGTTTTTTTTCACTTACAAAAAGAACGCCTTATAGGACCCCATCTAAAGCTTCGCCCACTCCATTATGGGCCATACACTATCACCAAGGCTATGGGGGATAATTATTTCGAGCTCAACATTCCTCCTTTCCTTGGCCTGCACCCAGTGTTCAACGTGGACTTCCTTCGGCCTTATTTCCCACCATTATTGGACACCTTTGACGTAGCAGAACAGATGACACCAATAGAGCTCAATCCCAACTACATACAAAAGGCATCCAATGATCAGATTGTGGACACACAGATCAATGGCACTCGACAACAAAGGATCCATCTTTATCGAGTCGTCAAAGGAGGGCAGCCCCTTCACCAAGGCAAGTGGCTCACCCAAGGCCAAATTTAATAGAAATTTCTTCATCTATGGGGGAAATCAATGCAATGGAGACCATTTCTTCCTAAGGAAGGAGGATTTATCCAGGTGGATATCGGTGGCCACCCACCTTTTCCAGCTAGCTCAAAACATCTTTCTAGCAATTTTGATAATTTACTATTTTTAGCAGTTTTTTAGGTCCTGAACTTTCGGAGCCATTTGGAGGTCCACAAATATTGTGTTTCTCAGATAGATCTTTCTAATGGGCTATCATATGCCTAAAATGGAGATCGTATGCAAAATTTACAACCTCGAGAAGTTGATGTATTGACTTACCCAAATGGGGCCTGCATGACGTTTTGTGCTTCATCTCCTAGGGTTAGGTTTTTGGATGTTTAGGAATGTCTTGTTTATTGTAAAAATTCCTTGAGAGCCTCATTGTAATCATCTTCTTGCAAATGAGCATAGCCGTCACATATCTTCTCAGAGATAAGTCGTCACCATTCCAGCAAGCTTGTTTCCACTGCATTTTACAGTTTCCAGCTTATTTCTTTATTGAATAGAAAACCAATTTTATTGTATCTCTATTATTTTGTGTTAAGCACCTATTAATAACCTCTAGTCATTTCGTTTGACTCATAAAATCTGTATCAGTTCCATACTTAGCCAATTTTATGAACGTGGCTTCCTGAATAGGTGCTATCGAGCCATGATAACTCGTGTTCGGTGTATACATCTCGCACCCAGAACTTTCATTCTCTACAATTCGACCCCGCATACCTCGAACTCGCAACACTACCACTAGCTATGATGAATCTATTTGTCTGACCTACCTTTCTATACTTAGTCGAGTTTTCAAAGTTTCATGGGTTCAGGCATTCCCAGGTTCATAAAAGATTAAAAGCATTTTGTCGCTCCCCTCCATCCACGCTACCTTCTACCCTTCCCAATGGACATTAATTATTATTTCAAAAGTGAAAACCGACCAAACAGGTTCAAAAATATTGGCTTTAATAAGAAGAAAGCTTGAGGACATCTCCCATTAAAATGCATAGACAG